>JAZGTK010012180.1:0-15093 GCA_036877625.1 Ambastaia sidthimunki
ACACACACACACACACACTTGAAAACCCATACAGTCAAAACAAGCTACCATCAACCAATGGGATCTATTTGCCAACTGTTTTCCCGCCAAGACTGTGCCAATCAGTGCATCTAATTCGGCTCAGCCGCCACACTGCCATGCCCATTACATAATCTCTCCCCACTCGTCTCTCCTCCCTTCCTCGTGCTTTTATCTTGACCTTCTGAGAAGGCAAAACTGGGCTACTCAAACTCCTGAAGGTAAATAAAACATGTAAACAGCTGGAGGGAGTCTTAGAGAGGTGTCTTCATCCACTTACTCTCTGTGGACATGGGCAACTATCTAAGTAACAACGGCTGTCAAACCAACCCTGCAGGGGATTGCAATGGGAACACAGAGTCCCACATCAGTACCTGCTTCACATGTCATTTTACTCAGACGGGCCTATGGGGGAGAGATATTGCATAATGAACAGTCACGCTGTGAGAACTTACAATGAGAGGATATGAACAGAACAACTAGATGTATAGAAAACAACAGCAGTTAATGTATTAGCCAAGTATGTATTCCTGAATTAGAATAACGTGAAGGAATGTCTCTCAGCATCATAATGCCATGATGCTGATTGCCATAGAAACAATTCTGACTTTTTTATTTATCTTAGAAAAAACATTATGGTTACGCCCAAAGGAAAATGTTATTGCTCTTTCATAGCTCATAGCATTTTGTGTCCCGATAATGTTAAAGTAATATTATGTTAATAATTATATTTATTATAATTATGTTTATCTTTGTAATCATACAGTATAATTACAGAGCTGTAAAATACATGTGGATACATTAGCTCAGAAAATATGGTCTTGGGAGAAATAAAACGTTTTATATTACCTTTGTTAAAGTAGATATCTGAACTTGATTTAATTAGGTTGTAATTGGATCGCTGAGATACAGTTTTATTAAAATGCATTAAAATTCATAGTTGACAATTTAATAATAAAATATCTTCTAATCAAGATTTTACTGATCACAAGATGTGGTGTGAGAACTGAGAACATCAGCTAGAAATCTTCTGAGAACAGAATTATTAGTATATAAATATATATAAAAATATATTACATTTTTATATGAACTACTGAACTAAACTTGCTGATCAGAGCAACTGGTTAATGCGGCAAAGACTAAACCATCCATCCATACCAATGTCACTTTGCAGCAATGATAACAAACAATACAGGTAAGAAAAGGCTGAACTAGTGCTTGAATGGGCTGTGCTGCCTTGTGAGTTGAAGTGTTCATGTTATTTTATAAACAGATCTCCGCTTGAACGAGGCATTCAAGCAACTATAATGATGAAAAGGAAAGGCAGATGGCCAAGATACTTACACACAGAACGTGCAAAGCTACGGCCCCCTCCAGTCGCTCCTGGTTGGTGAACATATCATTGGGGAACTCATGTATACCTGCAAAAAACACACACACAGACATATGGTTACACAAACAGCCCACACACCCATCTGTAAAACACACAACAGCAAGAGAGAGTTTTCAATGTCATTACAGGAAGGAAGGAAGGAAGGAAATATTATATTTATATATCATGTAATTAAACATATGGATCACTCAAAAGGTAAAACGGTAGATTATTTTAATCACTGACTAATAACAGTACATGTTTAAGCAGGATGTACTGCCTGCAGTGTACATTAAAGAAACTGTAAATTCTGTCATTTAGGCTGATGTCAGACATTTTTGGGTGCACTGTTCCTTTAAATCTCTTTTTAGTTAATTCTTCACCAGCAGAATTCATGCGGTGCGACTCTTTTTCTCTGACATCACTCTGAACTACAACAAAATGACCTTATCACACGTCAATCATTAAACTGCAGAGAGAATTGGTGACTGCATGAATGTGCCATTGGTGTGATTTTCTCGAGCGGTTCTGACAGTATCACTGCTGTGTTCACTGTTGCTCTGTTAACAAGCTATTCAGCCCCACAGCACGTCACCTAGCCGGCTCCATTGATAAGCCCACAGCCTGCAGACAGAACCGGGTCACTGAGAGTGGCCACTTTGCCTGGATTCAGCTTTAGATGATCTAAGATGGCGGGAGTTATAGAGTCAGACGTGTTACGATTACGCTCGTTCCTACAGTATAAAGCTCGTTTCCATGACGTCAGCATCCAAGATACTACGGCCCTGATTGAAAAGCACTGAGACTCCAGAGACTGGCTTTGTTCCATTTGGGGAAAATGCTGATCTCTCTGCGCAAACCTGATTTGTTCCAGTGTTTACCAGAGAAAGAAGTTAAAAAAAGAGTAGCTTTCAATGTCTATGTCATATTGTGTTGTTATGACTGACAGACAGGCCGACAATATCTAGTCTGACAATGAGAGACCAAAATTAATTGCTTGTTTGATCCCGTCTACGCTTCCAAGAAAACTTCTTTTGTCTGCAAAAACGATTTAATTCATGTTGTTTAATGTGTTGCTTTCTGTTTATGCATATGGGAGAAACGCTTTCACGGATTAATCTGACGCATTATCAGCGGATACAATGTGATTTCTTATTTCCACTGAAGCTGCTCTCTAGTGCCGCCACATTGTGAGCATAAAGAACTAGAAGCTGTTTTTCAGTTTCATATAAAGATCAACAGTATTTGCATAAGATGGCAGTGATTACAGGGATATCTGCGAGGGTGTTTGCGCGTGTCCATGGCTGTGCATTGTGCAGTGATATTCTCTCCCTGATCACAGGGGAGGTTGAATGCGTCAGCAGGCTTCACGCTGCCCCCGGTGCCCCAAACACCACAGAGCTGAACTCAAGCAACCTTACGGAATCCTTTGCTAGCACAGAGAGAGAGAACAAGTGATGTCACCTGGCCCTACTGTACATACAGTAAACAGTATCTGATGGCACTAATCCTTCATAATTACACATATAAACAATTAAAAAAAATCTTAAGAGTCCTAGAGACTCATTCTATGACCTCATGCGAGTCTCAAAACAATCCCAGGTAACAGAGAACATTCTCAGACCAATGGCTAACATTCTCAAAAGTTACCTTAAAGTTATTAAAACATTCTTGCAGTAACATTAGCAGAATGTTTTTCTAACATTATATATCATATATATCAAAACACGTTATTCTTAAGTTGTGAGTGTAACGTTTTAAAATGTTACAGAATAAAGTTTGAATAATGTTTTTGTAACAAAGAAATGATGTTAAGATGTCTAAAAAGCATCCTAGTTCCTATAACTTTCAAAATAAAATGTAAAACTATAAAAAAAACACTAACATTTTTGTCATCTAATGGAAATGTTAGGGAAACTGGGATCTGTTATCTGGGATCTTATTGTTCCATATATAAATAGAACTCACCCCCAGCACCCCCAAACCAGGGCAAACATTGCTTAACTTGTGACAAAAGACTTCTGATGACAAACAGATGAATAAAGAGCTCTAACAAGAATCATCTGCCTATTTATATCCCAGGAACAACAGCGCTGCACCAGGGTGCTCTTGGTTCCTGTGTTGGTTTCATTGTTGCTGTGGCCTTAATTAGAGAGTCACAGGCTGTGCGAGAGCTCTGGGTTGCTCACTGGCACAGAGCCTCTGATTAATCTCATTTCAAATACAGTCCCAATGAATAAAGCAGCAATAAACAAGAGCCAGTAACTGGGAGTGGATCAATTAAAAAACAGCAACAGTAGGCTGAACTTGGCGACGTTGAAAGCGCCAGAAGAGAGTTCCATTCTGTAATTATGAAGAAGACAAACAAACAGAAATGAATTTCAGTTTGAATCTGAATCTCTTTATTATACACACATACGCACTAAGTAAAAACAAATGAGAGAACTTTCGGATCCTATCCCAGAGCGATTGCTATGTACTCAGCAAGAAGACAAGAACATTCCGAGCTAGTGAGGAAAGACTAACATGGTCTGAAACTTATGAACCAGAAGATGAAGGTATGCTCCAGGGACACGGATGCTCCTCAGCAAAATGAAGACCTCACACAACCTCCTTCTCTGAGGAACCAGTAGACTAGGGCCTGCAGGAAGGACATGAAGATGTCTACATTCATTAAGCACTCAGATCCCCTGCTTTTCCTCTGAGAATAAAAGATGCTGGGCATGAACTGCTCAGCTCCTCATGAGACGTCTTCTGTGAGATGGCCGTAAGCATCCAAAAACTCTTCATTGCATTTTCATGAGCTGTAAACTGGTTTCATGCGACTTCAAAGACTCCAAATCAGAAGATGTTTGCAGCTTTAAAGCAGCTGTCAGTCAGTCATAGAGAACAATACAGCATAACCGAGGGCCAGACCAATCAAGAGAAAAGCAGCATCTGTCGTCAATTAAACCTAACTGATGAATTAAACCACTTCCAATGTCAGGACAAACATCATCTAGAGAATTTCTCCCTCCCGACGGAGCTGAATTTAGGGATCTGAATGTTTCTGTTGTTGTGCAGTGACTCTGTCATGCCTCAATCAAAGCGTGACCAACAATTCCCAGTTCCTGAGGATCTGTAAAGATTCTATTGTTTTAAACACACGCACGCACACAAACGTACATGTATACATAGAAACACACACGCACACACATGCATGCATTCATGGGGTGAATTTATAGGAAATGATGTTAAATAGTAGTGCTAAATTTACACTACAGCACAAGTAAAAAGATAGGCAGACAGATAAAGGCAACATCTGCTCTTCTCAGCATCACATCACACACGGCATTAGAAAAGAACGCAGACAGCATTCTGAACAAAACCAATAAACAACACAAGTATTTAAGATATCAAATTAACTTTAATTCAAATTAATTTTTAATTAATTCATCCCCGGTGGTCTGGTTAAGAAAATCTGGAGTAAATCTGGAGTAAATCTGGAGTAAATCTAAAGTAAATCTGGAGTAAATCTGGAGTAAATCTAGAGTAAGGTAAATCCTAACATGAAAAAAAAAGAAAGAGCAACAGTGTTACTAACAATGCCAAAGTCATGATTGATGTTATACTGATTTAAATGCATAGCTTGTAAAATTAAGCTTTCACTGTAAATGAATGCCAAAAGCATGAATGTGCAATGAAAGAAAGACAGCATAAACATAAAGCAAAACCAATTTTATTTGCTCATTATGTTAAATAGACTGAATTTAAACAAAACTGGACAGAGCTGCGAATAAATTATGACACGGTGAAATTAAGACGTATTGTTTTGCTCTTCATTATTTATGTTTAGTGATTACTATAGAAACCCTTCTGGGAATTTCACGAGCTGTCTCTGTCATTACAATGCTTGTGTGGTTTAAACAAATTTCCCACAAGGACTCTAAAGACATCAGGCTTTCCACTCATGAAAGACGAGAGCCAATCAACTGATTCACTTAACGACTGAACTAGACTATGACAACAAATGCAGTACAATGACATACACTGTCAGAGCAACAGTATTTGCTTTTGACTGATCATTCAGAAATGATCACTGAAATATGAGAGGCTCTGTTATACAGTATAATACTGCAAGAGGTCTCTGACTCTGTTAGTGATCATAAACAGGCAGCTGGTCCCTGATTACATCTTTCTTTACAAGCTTCTATATTCTACTAAGCAAGGCATGTACAATGCTTAACTTCTTGAACCATGACCCCATATTATTTATGTGTCTCTGTTCCTTTTTATTGCTATCACATCCTGTCTATATAGAGACCGTAGAATTTAATCATAAATAAATTCATACGAATGCTGAACCCACTGAAGTGCATCAATGCCGTCACTAGCAAAATACAGCATTATATGTCCTACTATATTATATATAAACATAGATACATAGACATATAGATATATGCAGATTAGATAGATATATATAGACAGACAGATAGATCTGTCGGCAGCTCTGATGTTGATTGGTTGACAATCTGTGAAAAAATGTGTGAAAAAATGTGATTTTTTCCCTCTTTTATCTGCTTTAATTGTCATGCAGAATCCCATTTTCTCAGATGACTAATTTTCCTTCCATTCATTTAACAATGTGCATTTTGTCATTTGGCCTTAAACAATGCTGGAATCCAGTGCATGTCCTCAAACAGCGGTTTCCAGTGAACGAGCAGACCCTGAATGACACATTATCTGCTGATGGGGAATTACACAGATGAGTAATGTACAGAAAACAGAAATGAACGCATTAACAGACTCAGTTCAAGTTGCTGATTTGCTGACTCACTGTTTTAAGTGACACAATACAGGAAATGTTTTCTGTTCTCATTTGCATTAAGTATCTGTACAAAAGTCTTTGTGATATATCTCTATATGTCCCTTGTAATGTAATATAATTATTTTGTGGCTTAGGGGTTAGTATTGCTGCCTCGCTGTAAGTTTCCAGGAACTCTGGTTCAAGCCCTCTCTGAACCCTGTGTGAAGTTTGGATTCTCTCCCCTTGCTGCTGAGAAGTTCCTTCAGGTACCGCGGTTTCCCTCCTTTCAAAAAACACCTGTCCTGGTTGTTTCCTGCCTAGGGCCTGAGATAAGCGGAATAGGCTCCAGCACTCCCTACAATCCTACACATAGTAAGTGGTATAGAAACAGGATGGATCGTTTATTTATGCTGTACAAGCAAAAAAAAAAGTTCTATACAGAAGAATTTAGCATAATCTTACAGAATAAAAAATACAACAGCTAAAAAAAAAAAAGTTTCAATTTCCTCGCTGATGATCTTTAGAACGTTCTCAAAATCATGCTGGGTTTAACTTGGGTTTCAACAATCTCATGCTATTTATATGACTGGATTATGACCATTATAATCATTTTCCAATGACACAGAGCCAGTGTTCATCTTCTCCACCTCTACAGAAGAGGCTTTGCTAGAGTGTGGCAGAGGTATTGATTGTAAACATGGGCAGTGGCCCTCAAATGACTCAGGAATGGGGTTCAAATAAGGACACTCAGGATGGCTAATTAATGACATGACTTGCATGCCAACAACACCGGTCGCACTCTGCAGTCTGCCTCCTCAAACACAGCTCAGATACTGAAACCAATTAGTCCCGGAATCAATTAAAGCTATTCACAAGCCTCTCCCCGCAGCCTGAACATCAGCGCGAGATTGTTTCAGCCGAGCTCTCGACCCCGGTACACCAATCACAGCTGCATTGTGCGGCTGATGGCCCTTTACACGCTAAAACATTCATCAGGAGTCCTTAATAACAGGAATATTTCTAGTACGCACACAGAATGTTCTAACACACAGAGCGCTACAAGTAAACCAGC
Source organism: Ambastaia sidthimunki (assembly GCA_036877625.1). NCBI lineage: Eukaryota > Metazoa > Chordata > Actinopteri > Cypriniformes > Botiidae > Ambastaia > Ambastaia sidthimunki. The sequence continues at coordinate 7,249 of JAZGTK010012180.1, forward strand.
TAATGTTTCTAACCAGGTCAACAGCTAAATAAGACACAATGTTCTGTACCTGCTTATGTAAAAAGGCAGGGCAAAGAAAACATGAGACGAGATTAATGGAATGCCATGGTTAAAATTATGCTGTTTATGAACAATATTTTTTTTTGTCCATCTGTCTTACACACACATACAGTAGAAGAAAAAGAGGGCCAGGATAAACATATTGGATGACACACAGTCTTTCTCAAATCCCTGACTTTTAAATCTATGCAGGATCAAGCTGGATTGACCTGGACTGTAACAACTAGGGTCCAGACTTACAGAAACAGTGCCAGTCCATGCCGCTTACATAAGCACAAAAATATTACATAATTCTGACTTTTATAAATGATTCATTCTAATCCTATACATCATTAAATAGATCTCAGGAGACGAGACTTTTGATGAACAATGCATACATCTTCACAAATCTTATGAGAGGAAGTACATTAAAAGAAGGGAAGAAAAATATGTTGACAAAAATCAGAAAAGGAAGAAAGAAACTTACGCACTTGCAATTTTGCTTCTGTGGTGTCATGTGACTGTAAAATAAATCTTTATGACAAACTGCCTTAAACTACATTTATAAATACCAGAAAAAAATTTAATGACAGTAAACGCTTGAGTTAAATATTAAAACCAATAAATACAATAAATAAAGGAAATTAACACAAAAATTAGACTGATGATACAATCATTTTCCATTAAAAGTACATATTTTCGCTATTGAATTAAAAAATCATCATTTATCTCACCTCATCCATTATTTTATATTGATTTGATTCACTGTGTTCATCACAAAGCATTATGGGATTGCCGTCTGTATAAAGGATACAAGCAATACTATAAAATTTGGCTAAAACAATATATTTTAGAAGGGGGTTCAATTCTGCCAAAGTAGAAACATTTAACTTCTCAAATGTTGTTTACTGCATGTAGCATTTAGACGACCATTAGGCATAATCTAATTCTCTGTTACTGTATGTCAGTATCTATATGTGGTCGTCCACAGTTGCATTAAGTGAGAGGCTGGTGAGGCCGATGTCACAATAACCAATGTCCACACAGCACTGCTCCTGTCTCTAATCCCTCTATACACAACAGCTGACTGTGGGGAAGATAAGACACAGTACATCATCCCCGACTGCTACAGGAAGCAAATGAGTCACTATGGAAAATGTGACACTTTCAGATGCACTAGAATCTGCTGGGCAAGACAAACTTTCTTAATCTGTTGCTTTTCCTCTGTTCATTCTCTATTTGAATGTGCAGTGTGTCTGGGGACAGCATGTGTCCATCAGCTAAGCTCTACAAATCCTGTATTATTCTGTTGCGTGATGATATGTGCAGCAAGCCTAAAAAATAATATTCAATATATTGTCTCTATTATTAAAATATGGCGAACATTATGCTGTAGTGTGTACACACGTGCAAAAGAAGCTCTGAAAAGGACTGTGTGTATAACTGTGTTCAGGATTATGAGATCAGAGGGAGAGAGTTTTTAAGGTCTTTGTGTTCTTGTGTGAAAAGATGTGCATTTCCTAAATCTCAGAAAGGATTCTGTCCGGTTTTCTAGGAATATAAATCAGTCCACTGATGTCTCCATTAGGGCAGTTTAAGTTGCTCCTTTAAAACTCAGTTCCTGCAAACACAAGTGCTTGTGTTTAGTGTTTTTTTTTTTTGCCACAATTTTATTTAAAACTTGGGTGCCATATTATACCTAATGTCACGCACCTCACCTGAAAAACTGTAAAGTAGGCACAAAGTGGGTGAAAAAATTGCAAAGACAATAAAACAAAATTCAAATTTGTTTGATTTTTGACATTTTGACAAGTTTTGCTTTACTGTATAGCTCACTATTAAAACGTCAAACTGCTTAACAGATAGTATGGGTGCATAAAAGTCCAGTACAACGATTGCTACAGCATAAAAATTAAAGTGTGTAATATTCAGAGACAAATATACACCATCTATGTTGATTTCCCTTAAGAGAATAAAAGCTGACTCAGTGTTGCTTTCATTATTTCTCTGTTCATTTAAATGTCTCAATGAAAGCTCCATGAAATGTCTCTAATATACCTGAGGAAAGGGTTGCATTAACACCTTCATTCATCTCCATGGCAGTGGCTCAGCGGGTGTACGTGACCTGGATACTTAGTTACAAAAGCATTTCTTGAACCAATCACTTCAACTGTAAATGGTGAAACATCTAGAACATAATATTTATATACAGGGCTTAAAAATTCTAGTCAAACTCTGATTCTCTAATCCTGATTCAGCGACACTGGCTTTACCAATCATAAAATGTCTGGGGAAACGGTTTGCAATTTCGTTTGGGGTTGCTAGTGCAGAAATGACTTCACTTTTAAGGACGAAGGTATTAAGGAAGTGAGAATTGCGCATGATGTCGAGCAGAAAATATTGTGTGATTGTGTGTGTCTCAGTATTTTCCATCAACGCAGCAAGTTGAAGAAAATGACAAGTGTAGCTAGAAGAAGAGAGCTCAAGCCTTCCCTCATCCAAACTGCCACACACCAAAGAAGGAAAGAGAGAGAGAGAGAGAGAGAGAGAGAGAGAGAGAGAGGGGAGGAAAAAAAGAGAAAGGGAAAAAGAGAGACCTCCATTGCAGCTCCAGCTGGCCGGAGTCCTCCAATGACATCTGGATGTGGCCCAATCTAATTATGTTTAGATTGGAGCAGATCGTGCTAGGTTGTGGTTGTCCTGAACATCAGTGAGGTGTCTGGACTCCTTATATCATGAAACTTGATTAGAAGCGATTAAAGTGTAATAAAAAAAGAAATGGTAAAACTGAGCTGGAAAAATCAGTTCAAAACATTATTGATTGACTGTGAATTGCAGAGCTAAAATGAGATCACAGAGAAACGTGCAAGTATTCATTAGACCTCAGCCAAGTAAATGGAACTGAAACAATAAAAGATGTGGTGAGGATTCAGAAATGTTTGAGGACCCTTGATGGAATTGCAATAACCTTGTCCATGTGGAATGTCACAATCTTGTCTTGTGTTGGAGTTCTTGCATGATGTTAACAAAACATACACCAAAAAAATCATCCAGTATCAGACTAAATTTTCACTCCATGTTACTGAAAGGAAAAATCGTATCATTAATGTTTAAAACATTTTTGTATTTGCTTGTAATCCAATCTCTTCATATTTTAAAGCTGTAATCTGTATCGTATTTTGGTTAAAAATGAACCAAATTTTTAAAGGACATGTCCATATGATAACACAAGATAGAAGTAGATCCAGCTACTATATTGCATGTCTGGGTACTACAGATGGTACAGTGTTTGTAGCTTGTTCTTATAGGTTGTTTAGAATTTAAACTTATTCACGTTAAGAAAATAACTTAAAATAACCCTGTTTCAAACAGAGATGGCGGTAGAGAGGCAAAAGGTTTTTTCCAGCTTTAAAATGTAAAAAATGTTAAAATATTTGAATGTATCCGCACATCTTTTTCCTCACCTGAACATCACACTCAATGCACCACACTTGATGTTTGAAACAGAGCACGCAGCCCTAATGTTGATATAATGTTTCTGTGCTAATGTTAGGAGATCAATCTATCCATCAGTGACATCTGACAGGTACACCACTCACTTCTGTCTCTGTTCCCCAACCCGAAATGAACAGTTTTTGTTGTACGTTGCAATCTTTACAGGAAAGTGCTGTGCGACCCTGAGACGCCATCTTTCTGTAAACTTTGCTATTATGCAAGAATCATAAATCACATTGTGTAGGGAGCAGGTCAGGCCCTGACCAATAGGAGACAGACAGGAACAGAGAGAAAAAGAGGGACTGAAGGAGGCAAGAAGCAAGAGACAGGACTGTTGTGTTTAAGACCCAAGTAGGCCAGTGGGACTGAAGAAAGGGCACATGGTAATCCTGGCATTTAATCAGGACGCCACAGAACGTGACTAGAGAGCTAAACCAAACCAGACTCGCACTAGACGAGGCAAAAACACAAAGATAGTTTATAATCATTTTCCTCATTATACAATCTGTTTGATGCAGACAGGAAATCACTGAAGCAAAGCGCTTTTGTTTAGACAACTGTGTTGTTTTGACGTAGCTTAAGCAGTCTTAAGGAAGACCTGTATACACCTCTATCTGACATGTTTCATAACAGGCTTTCACATACTGTTTGTCCTTGTGTTGTCTAATAAAGAGGTAAACAGACAAAAACAAAAACTGCATAAAGAACACTAGTGAAGTGCACTAATTCAGCTGAAATGAATGTAAAGCTATGGTAGTTCAGCTAACACGTTTTCAGTAACGTTTCAAAAACGTTAAAATGTTATTTTGAAAGTTCTGCAAATGTTTAAAACATCCAGTTTTTTAAACATTGTATTAACATTATTGGTTGAACTTCATTCAAACATTTGTATAATTCTGTAACATTATTAAAACGTTGCTGTAACAACCAAATAATATTTTTGATATATATGATATAACATTAAAAAAAGCATTTTACTAATGTTATTGCAAGACCGTTTTGATAACGTTGAGAACTTTGAGAGAACATTCCCTATTAGATAGGAAAGTGTTTCTCAGGTAAGACTCCACAGCCCAAGCGCATACACACCCAACATAAACAGCTGCACAATGAGAACCATGTGTCTCATTTCTTATTTCCTACTTTCTATACTCCCCTCATTCAGGTCTGTGTTACACAGTGTGGGATCGTTTACCAACACATGCTTGCGCACGCCTGCTTAAAGCATGTTAACAGAGCAAGGTTTAGCGCGGCGGGGAAGAGACATCGAAAGCTGGGCAGACGGTGGGAAGCGGTTCCCTGCCGCGCTATGTCCATTCCGACCACACCATCTTATGATGCTAGGCTGGTCACATGACCGGGCCTGTGTTTAATTACAAACACATTTATTGAGGTGGAATTCTCGTAAAGACAAACGTTTGTGCCAGGAAGGTCTGTGAAAAACAAGACAAGAATAAATGAATCTGAAAACTATGGGGCCGCGTCTGTGTCTGTATTTGTTGGGGATATTGTTCAGGGAAACGATCATGCAATATGAAAAATGATCAAGATAATGTGACATAAGTTAACACCTACAGATGATCATCTCACAATAAACAAATAAAAGCACGGAGAACACAGGCTTCTCTCTCTTTGTGTTCTCAGTGACTAACCAGAGGTGTTTTATTAACTTTTAAAGCTGTTTGTACCTTTGAGAGTCACGAAATGAAGAAAACAAACAGAGAGGGAGGGGCGAGAGAGAGAGAGAGAGAGAGAGAGAGAGAGAGAGAGAGATGGTCTCTTTACTGCTGAATGTAACTTCGGACAACTCAACAAAAAATATACCAGGGCTCAACAATAATCAACATTTTTTGGTTTATTTTTGGTCAGGTCAGGCAAGTACTATATTGTTATAGCAATATGTTTTGTATGTGAATAAAAACATTGATTAAACTTATATTTAACACCTCAACACCAACATCTTCAAGCTACAATACACAGCTTACATTTGCTTACATTTATTAGTCACAACACTAGAAGTTATCGCCACAATGCACCTACAGCAGTGATGTAATAATATTAAAGATGATCTCACAGACTCAGCCCTACATAACAGGAAAACATCAAACACTGATGGCAAGTGAAGCTGACGCTTTAGCTCCAAACTGGAGGCAGGTCATAACAGTGCATTACCCCAGCACGAGTGAACCCTGTGAGGCAGCAGGCCTGATCCTGTCCCCCCTTCCTCTCCACAGCACTGCTCATTCATTTTTAAATGTGATGAGGGATAAAAAGCATGGCTGCAAAGCAACATGTTCCACAGGGACTCCAGAACAGCCACAGAGCTGATATCACAATCTCCATTTAAATATAGCACATATCATCATTAGTCTCTCTCTCTTCTTTCTCTCTCTCTTTCTCTTCTGTCTCTCTGCTCCCTTGACATGTCAATGCAGACTGATCTCTTATCTCCTCAGAACACCAGACAGCAGAAAAGGAGTCCTCATAAATCAAAAGGGAGAAAAGAAAACCCAAACAGATTAAATATTCCTGTCTTTTGACAAAAGAGTCGGAATACGTGACCTCTATTTCCAGAAGAAACTGTGAGGACAAGTGTTCAGGGAAAATTGTTTTATTTTAGTTTTGCAGAAGCAAGGAGAACTTTTGCTGTAAAAGTACGAGGGCCGTTAATCAAAACATAATTTCAGAACTGTGATTAATCTGATCATTTTTCCATAGTTGATGCATTAACACATTCAGTGTCTTTTCCAAGAAAAAATCTAATTACATAATTATTTAATTATTAAAATGGACTTAAATAATTATTGGATTGAACACTTTGTGTGGATGACACTCACAGCAGAAAATATACAGTATTTGAATAACTACAGTATATAAAGAAAACTGGACAGAGGCAGATTCTATACTTCTCAACTTGTATCAAAACATGTGAAATGCAATAATGTAAACATAAAACAACTTTTCTCACATTTTATGAACAAAAAATGTTAAAGAATTCTGTTAAATGTCTCATCTGGGTTAAATTTTTAAATCAATTATTTATTAGAAATGTCTTTTTTCTTTTACTCTGTGTGCTTGTGATTATATTATTTTTAAACAGTTATACTGTCACATTACATAAATGAGTTAACTGTTATATTAACGTTATATTAACATGCTAATTTTGACAGCTCTAAAACTGACTAGATGTTGGATGTGATTCACATGATTAAAACAGATCTGATTATATTTTTATGCCACTAAAGCGCATTCAGTGGAATTGGTAATTAACACCCTGACGTTTGTTTTGGAGAGTTGTTAGAGGTGAAAGCACAGCTGTGCTTCCATCGAGATGGAAATCTGAGGCCCTTGTGGGACACAGACCCGGCTGGGTTCTGAACGGAGCAGAGGGGAGAGACACACAAACATGCAAACTCACACACACACACACACACACACACACTCACTAAATGTGGACAGTGTACTGTTTTTATACACAGCTAGTTATAAACAATACAATCAAACTCGCTTTCTAACAATAATCCTAAAAGAAAGCTTTGCTAACGTTAACTATACTAGTTATACACAATATAATCTAACTCACATTCTAACCTTAACTCTAACAGAAAACGTTGCTAATGCTAACTATGGCTCGATGACATAAAGCACTACTAGTGTAATAGCAGCCCAAGTCTCTGTCCTTAGAGACCTTCCTGTATTATTCAGACTATGTTAATAATTAAGCAGTGAGCTCACTGCAAATGATGTATCTACATTCAAGCTCACAGCTCATCTTTGCTGAGATACAGAGAGATTATGACACTTTACTGTCACCTCTCTTGTAAACGCCTCTCTCACAGCAGAGAGTTGCCCAAAGCCTCACTCTCTCAGCCTCACCAGAGCTGAGTGCAGCCCATCTCTCTTTCTGCAGACTGCATCTGCAATTGTCAAGATGCTTTTATTTTTTTTACACAGGGGAGTTTTGGGGAGGTCTGCATATTTCAGCTAGAAGTGATTTGATCAGCCACATACAGCTGTAATAGCAAAACAAAAGTACATTTCTGAGTGAACTCATAAGCAAAGAAAACCCAAAACGACATGTTTTAGAACGTATAAGAATGTATCAATATATAAAAATAAAAAATATATAAAAAATGGTAACGTATAGAAAATGCCATGACTTTTATGCTGTGTACTGATGTGTACTATGACAGTACTGATAATAAAAAAGTAAAATGCTTTTCATTTTAAAATGTGAATCAAACAAATCTAATTATTCAGTAAAAAGATACTGTAACTACTTTTGTAAAAAGTGTTTGTTCACCATGTCAG
>JAZGTK010012182.1:0-15092 GCA_036877625.1 Ambastaia sidthimunki
TATTACTGTATTATATTACTGTTCTCAAACAATGCCTAAAACTACTTTGTGCAACAATGCATGTCATTTTCAAATTCACTCATTCTATAGGTTTAAAAATAATGTAACTAAAAACATACATCTAGATAAACTACGTAAACTCAATTAACTGACTAGTCTATTGTTAGACAAGCATTCTGAGCTAGTTCTACAAACACAGCAACAATTTTAGGCTGTATTTATGTTTCTCTAACATATTCATCAAGTAATAAAAATGTTAAAAGGTAATTTTGAATGTCTTAGAAACATTCAAAATGTAATTTTTTTAATGTCATTTGCTTTTCTAATTAATTTTTTTTTATGTTATTCTGTAACGTTTTTAAATGTTTCACTAACAACTTAAGAATAACATTTTAGATAAATTATATGTATAAATTCTTCTAGTATTACTGCAAGAATGTTTCTGATAACTTTAAAAAATGTTAGCCAACGTTTGAAAACGTGTACCTATATGATTTTACCTTGTCCCAGCTGAGCACACTCACTGTTCTGTGGTAACTAACCTTACAAGAGAGGCACTGCGTCTGCCAGTGTTCATTGTTATCAGCCGTGGCTTCCTGGTGTGTGTAATGACTGTTTGCAGGGTGGGATGGGGGGGCATGGGGGGGGGGGTGTTGGACACGCTGCAGAGCAGTTCTGCTGACTGCAGTGGAGAGAAACTAGCTCAGTGCGTCAGCACTCTGAAATGAATGAAGAAATAGCTGATCAATTAAAGTGACTGCAGAGAGAGACGAGAGAAGTCTGCGCAGTTTCCAACCTGACTTTCTGCGCAGCCGTCCTCGCATGCGCTGCGTAAGATGGTAAGTCCGTTCTGAATTCTGCGGTCCGTGCTGTTCTGTGAGGGAACAATCTGTGCCTCAGAAGTGAGTCGCAAAGTTTTGTGCTAGTTTGCAATTTCTTAACGCTGAAGGATGAAGGTGAAAGATACAGGAATCAGTTCTGCAGCGTTAGCGTTTGGATTGCAGTGGTGTTGTTTAAGATGAACGCATGCATGCGTGCATGCATGCATTCAGGCAGTCGTGCATGCATGCAAGCAAAAGTTTAAAGGTCCTGGTTGTTTGTTACAGTAATTGTCCTACTTACGGGGGTGGCTTTGTTGAAAATGTCAAATCAGAGTTGTGGGTGAGAAGGACAAACCGTGTGACAGCGCGGCATGAAGGAGTCGCTACAGATGACAACAAACACGCTGAGATCTGATGCATGCAAACAAAATCAGATCACTTAAACTGCAGTTATAATGACTCTGTTAAATAAAGCTTAACATCAGAGCAAACCGGCACAAATGTATTTACTGTGGAAGGTGGTTTGTCAAATGCATACTGTCTCACTTACTTGTTGTGTTCTCTATGTAGTGAAGTGACCATCCCAACCTCCCTGGTGCTACAAAACAAGATGATCTTTCTGGTTAGCTTTCTCCTCCTCTCTGTGAGTCGGGCAGACAACTTTGAGGAGACGTACAGTGACCTGGAACACTACAGGACCATCTACATCTCAGGTAAAAAGTTGGTTAACACACGGGTTAAACTTGTTTATGTGTTTGTATCAGTGCTTGAGCTTAATCATTTTTTTGGGATGTAAGAAATCTGAATGAATAAATTTTTGAATAATGTTCTTACAAGCTATAACGCTAACACATAAAAACACGTTTTGAACATACCTAAATCTTTCAGAAAAACATTAAATATTTTTAAACATTCTGCATCACGTAAGTCGCTTACACCCCCTCTGTCTGATTTTCAGAAAATGGCCCCCGGCTCTCAGTTGACACGACCCAACCCAAAGTGATCTCTCAACGTGGAGGGAACGCCACACTGCCATGCACATTCAACAGGGACCCCTCGGCTGTCCCAAACCCCAAATTAAGGATCAAATGGACTAAACTGACTTCAGACTATCTGAAGGAAATCGATGTTTTCGTAGCCATGGGCTTCCACAAAAAGAGCTACGGTCATTTCCACGGTCGCGTGCACCTGCAGGCCTCGAGCGAGAATGACGCCTCACTTGTCATCAATGACATCACACTGGAGGATTATGGGAAATACAAGTGTGAGGTCATCGACGGCTTGGAAGATGCCACCGTGGTTGTGTCGCTTGACCTGCAAGGTAAACATGGCTAACACGCTAAACATCTTGACATGTTTAACTATGCTAATGCAATGCTTCAGTAAACACTATTCAACAGTCTTACAATGCAGAACATAGTTTATAAATCTGGACCATCAGCAAGATCTTAATGTAAGCGACAATAGGGCCAAATAATGGGACATTTAATTTGTCCTTGCTGTCTCCACTACTGGCGTCTTTCCAATTGCCTGCAATAAATCAATATTTATTTACTGTCCATGATGAATAAAAGAAAACATTGATTTGGCAATTGGGAATTTGGTTATAGCCAAATCACACACATTATTTTCTAATCATATGTTTAAGAACAGATGTAAATGCCAGTTTTACAAACTCAATAAAGGAACAATAATTATATTAAGTTCACACACACATGTATATATATTTATATATACATATATATATAATGCTTCAACTGTCCACAGGCATTTTGTTTCCATACTTTCCTCGACTGGGTCGCTATAACCTGAACTTCCACGATGCTGAGAAAGCTTGCCGGGACCAGGACGCCATCGTGGCATCTTTTGAGCAGCTGAACAGCGCCTGGAGAGACGGGCTGGACTGGTGCAACGCAGGGTGGCTCAGTGACGGATCGGTGCAGTACCCAATCACCAACCCCCGAGAACCATGTGGAGGCAAAAACACTGTCCCCGGAGTGAGGAATTATGGGATGCGTGACAAGCAAAAAGAAAGATATGACGTCTTCTGTTTCACATCTAACTTCAAAGGTTTGTCCAATTGGTGATATTTAATCTGGGTTTGGCCAAGTTCAGCATTTTTAATACAGATTCTCCTTAAAACTCTGCATTGTTTGAACACAACCAACTTTATATTTATGTTTTTAACTTCACAATTAACTCTCCGCATCACCCTTTTCTCCAGGACGGTTCTACTACTTGATCCACCCAACCAAACTCACGTACGACGAGGCTGTGCGGGCGTGTCAGAAGGATGGTGCTCAGATCGCTAAAGTCGGGCAGATGTACGCTGCGTGGAAGCTGCTGGGCTACGACCGCTGTGACGCGGGATGGCTAGCGGATGGTAGCGTGCGGTACCCGATCTCACGCCCGCGCCGGCGCTGTAGCCCCACGGAGGCCGCCGTTCGCTTCTCTGGCTTCCCAGATAAGAAGCACAAACTCTACGGCGTCTACTGCTACAAGAGCGAAAAATGAGGCCGTGCCGACCGCATAACTCACGAACTAAGTGTTTTAATGTAAGGAGTTAGTTTGAGTGCGTTAAACTGTGACGAAATCTCTAGATACTGTAATACAAAATGATTTGAAGCTACAGTAAGTGACGGGTGTTTGTTTGAAGCAAAAGATTCTGTAGGATCAGGGAGCTCAGATGCCCTCCTCTCTCAAAATCAAGACTTCTCCACAAAACTCCAACAGGACAAGAATAATTTTAATAGACACTGCAAGAAATATACCAGGTCGTGCGATCATTTACAGCAGAAGAGATGTTTGGTGAGATATTGCAGATTCAAACTGTGCTCTTCCATTTAGCATGAAGTAGCTTGAAGGATGTTCTACAACTGAATGACAGTAAAGCCTAAACTCATTGAACTGCTTCCTTCTGGCACTTAGTTTATCATTTAAGAACATCATATCCCATATAGACAGCATGATGGAAAATATATTTTCTGTTGACAGGATTACAAATCTTTCAGTGGAAGTGCTAAACACAGTTTTTCCTTTTGCCATCCTTACCGGTGCTACAATGTATTATTTTCTAAAACTTTTTTACATTTAATTTGAAAACATGTTGTGTGTTGACCAAGCCGTGTTGAGTCTTACACAAATTACATTAAGAAAACATTGTTTTTTAGCTATTGAAATACAAGCATAGTGTTGTTTATAAATGTATGTTTATTATCTTTTCCTCAAATTAATGTGTTTGTATGATTTTCCCCTATGACTTAATGTTAAACCAGTGCACTCTAACTATAGAAATGTATAGATGTGCTATATTGACCTCTTCACTGTCAAACAATATTGTTTTTTAGGTATTTGGATTCTGTTTCACGTCAAAGATCAACTCATAGACCCGTAGAAAACATAGAAATTGCCAAACTTATCCTATAGCAAAGGTGCCAAATGTTAAAACTAATTAAAACAGAAAGCACATGACCATGGTTCTAGTTAACGTAAGTAGTTTTAGTCTATGCATGTTAATGTTTACAAAGATCCAAACTGGGGTGGTCAAAAAGACAACAGTGTTACTTAGTAAACGAGAAACAGCACAATTTGATTTATCTTCTATTGTAACACAGACCTTGCAGGAAAAGGTTTACACAAAAAATAACGGCACAAATAAGTGCGCAGTAAGCATGCCACACATTTAGTCTTTTACCAGTCTGTGAAGCAGTAAACCTTTAGAGAAATTTTACCATTTGTGGCATTTGGAATCAAGTCATTTTAAACAGACTGCCAAACTAAGCAAAAACTAGTTAAAATGTTTTATTATTGTTATTATTAAAGTCTACATAGACAGTTTAGAGTTGGAGGTCATACATTTTAGCCACTGTATGGAATTACCAGCTCAAAAAGAAGAAAATAAAAACACATAAGGTTGAAAATACTTGTATTTGTATTCCTACTTGTCTCATTTTTTTATTTCACTCTGTCACATGTACCTTGTTTACAAGATTTCAAAATCAATTTTTAGAACTGAATGCTTGGCCATGTCAACTTTAACATTTTCCACCCTTGTTTATGTACATAAAATTCAATTAAAGGCATCATTTGACTGTGTTAATGTGGAAATCCATTTGCCCTTAACAAATTAAATAAACTATCAGTCAAATACAATCTTTTTAGTTAAACAACAGAGGTGTAGTTTTAACAGTCACCAGCTGTTTAATGCAACTTTCAATAACACAGACTCTCCAGATGTGATATAAGAACCGGTATGTTTAAAATGTGATTTTACTCAAATATCCTTTGATGTTTGAAACGTTGTCACATGACTACTAGCTGAGAGCACATGGCATGGTTGAATACATAACCCTGATTAGTATGAAAAGCTCTCATTTAACTAAAGATTGTGACATTACATGTGCTTTACACTCTCTATCACCCGCACCGCATATGTGAGTCTTACCGCACAATCTGAAATCCGCCTGTTAATCCCACAATCCACCTCGACAGCGTGACGCTCGACGCGTCATTAAAAACGCGTGAAATTTCCGATTTCACACATTTCTGTCTTTCGCGACTATATACGTTTGTTAAAGTGATTCGTTATTATCACCAGCTGGGATTAAGAATGAATACAGACACAGTGTGTAGAAAACGACTCAAACTCTTTCCAATATAATCAAAAATCACAGTTATCTGAGTCAGTTCTATGTTGTAGTGGGTTGGATATTAGGGTGCTATTTTGTACAAAGTTAAATGCGTTGCATCGTTTTAATATGAGTATACTATGCGTGATATTGTGCAATATATACCGTGTTGTTAATGCTTTATTTATGCAAATCTGTGTGCATGAATGCAGAAAATAGGGGTTAACAGTGTTGAAACGTTACACTGCCCTCTATCGGACATCCGCAGCCACCGCACAATGCAGAATGAACAGGATTTAAATTCAATAAAATCAAACAAAAAACTCATTCTCATCCTTTTATAATTTCCAATAGCGCTTTATTATTCAAAATCTCACAGTTCATTCATCGTTATATGAATCTTCAGCAATAAATTAAACTTCTATGGCTTCATGTATAACATTTGTAATGTCCGACAAGAAACGGCCAGCACATTCATTCATACATACAGTATTCATAATTTCATATTTTAACATGACATTCATTTTTTAAAAAAAGAAGTAAAAATGGTTATATATTACAAACCCACATATAAAAAACACCAAAAAAGTGGCCATATATTTTTATTTTGATGCTGTATGTGGATATGATAATGAGAGTGCACAATGGGTTTTTGTTATCCGAGTAAACAGCACAGCCAGTGAGGAAGACAATGATGAAGAGCATCTTTCCAGTCATGAGTTTCAGTCCAGTCCAACCCACCCATGTGAAGCAATTGTTTCTCCTCGTAAAAGCTTACTGTATTTGTTCTGTTGATATTGTACCGCGGTGTTTACAGAATAAATGACATTTTAAAGCAAAAATTACAAACTTCTTCAGAAAAAAAGTCACCGTTCACAGCTGCTTTAATTGCGTTATCATATTTCTACTATATACATTAAAACTAAACCCCTCCCTCCCCAATGTTGATACAAAACACAATTGATTTTTTTATTGCATAGAAATAGACTAAAACACACTCTGTTGGGTGCATGATGGTGTTTTTGTGTTTTCTTGCAGTCCATCAGGGTAATTCACGTCTCAGCTGTAAAACATTCATCAGGCACAAAACTTTTGGCTTCGTCCCTTAATTCAGATTGAAGATTTTCTCTGTTGGCGTGTCTGCAGGTCTGTTTAAACATCAGTGATACGATTCATCTGCTGTTTTGAACCAGAGCTGATTTTCCTGCGTCAGCTCGTTGAAGCGTCTCTTATGGTTGTTGTAAAAGTCGTTGTTAAGATGTTTGTGCGCGTACATCTTCTGGTAATTGGACGCTGTGAAACAAACACAATTGAAACAGTTTACAAATAGAAAAGTTTGCAATGAAACGCAGTTTGGTATCTGCTTATTAAATTGGTATTATTTCATGCCTGGGTTTCATTTAAGGGCGCAATTTCTGCGCCACTGGATATAAACAAACTTTTGACATTTTGTTTCAATGTTTAAAGCTTTGTCCAATTACAACTTAATTTTTCAGTGGCCAAACACAAGTTCGTTTAACATCAGCTTATTAAAGTGGTAACTTACGATTTATGCATGTGACTTTGGGGGTGTCCCAGTGGCCGTCTTCTCTGCATCTGATGGTGGGAACGTGTCTCTGGATGAAGCCGGTCTTGCAGTGGTACCTCACCAGAGAGTTGATCTCATAGCGCGGCTTCATGCTGCCGTAGATATGCGCGTCTTTCACGATAGGAGGCTGAGCGCACGACACTGGCAGAAATAAAGCGGATAAAGACATATTTGAGGCCACAGTGACATCCCAAGGTTGTAAGAACGTTTCCCTAACGTTTTCATTAAGTAACAAAAACGTTAAAAAAGTTTTTGAATGTTCCAGGAACGTTCAAAACGTCCAGTTTGTTAGAAGTTGTATTAACGTTATCGATTGGTTATAAGATTTTAATTCTATAACGTTTTAAAACGCTCCAAATAACATTCTTGAAATAAATGATATATAACGTTACTAAAGTTATATAAAAGTTCTACTAACATTACTGTAAGAACTTTTTATATTGTTCAGAGAACGTTAGCTAACGTTGTGACAGCGTTCCCTTTTAGCCGGGATAAACTCTTATGTACAGCCGGGGTAAGGGGCTGGATGCGGGGGTCTCACCTGTGCCCTTCTTGCAGGTAAATGTCAGGTGGTAATTACACGGCACGTCGTTCCATTGTCCGTTTTCGTGCCAGATCATGACGACGCAGTCCTCGCCCGCGGAGAAGAAGCTGTCGGGCTGACCCTCTCTCCAGTTGTCAAATTGCTGGAGCAAATACAAAATGTGGTGGTTAAAACCTGACAGCACAAGTACACTAAGAAGGGGAGATGCAGTACGACATGTGCCCACACCATGGCGCACAAATCCCATGCAACAATCAAAGTTCAAAACTGGCTGTTACAAGGGACTTACCTTGATAAAAGGGTCTGGACAAGTTTCTGAACCACAATGTACTTCTGCACTGAATTTGCGTTTGTTTAACACAAACATACAAGCTTCAGTTCAGATGTAGAGAGACGGATTGACTTGTGTAGATGTATTCACCAAATAAACAGCATCCCAGCTAACAGGGAACGTTCTCAAACGTTGGCTAACGTTCTCTAAAAGCTCTCTTAATGATATCAAAAAGCCCTTGCAGTAATGTTATTATAAGGTTTAACACTACATTTCAAATATATCGAAAACGTTATTCTTAAGTTGTTAGTGGAATGTTTTAAAAATGTTAGAGAAATAAATGTTTATACAGTATCTTTGTACGCATGGAATACTTGAATGACCTAATCAAAAGAATTCAATATTTTTGCCAAAAGCATCGGTATAATCAAAGCTCATCGTTTATGGTAGATTCCAGTCTTACCATGGGATTCCCGTCTGTCCAACGGAAGTCACTGTCAAACATTTTATCATTTAGCCCAATCCACTGGTAGTCATGTCCCAAACCTACAAAACAAATACAGCATGGAATAAAAAATGACAAGTAAATGATAATGAGATTCAGATTTTGGTTCAAGTCTCAGCAAGTAGGGAAAAGTTATTGCTAAAGGTCTCTAAAACATCTCTTAAAGATATCAAAACATTCTTGCAGTAATGTTAGTACAATGGTTTTTGCATTATGTATTATATATCAAAGATGTTTTTTCCTCAGTTGTCTGTGGAACTTTTAAAAAATGTTACAGAATTTAAAAAGTCTGAACAGCGTTCTTTATAAGCAAGCAATAATGTTAATACAATGTCTAAAAATTGGACATTTTGACGTTCATAAAACATTTAAAATAACATTTTTTCTTTTACAGAAACATTCTTACAACCTAAAATTGTTCACTGGGGTATTTCTTTAATTCCTGCATTAAAGCCAGAAACATCAGTTTTGAAGTTTAGATTCCAGGAAGAAGCGTCTTTATCTTTCTAAACCCTTTCTAATTAAAGTAGTTAAGCTACTTAGTGTAAGTTTATACAGCATCATCTGAAGTAGCCCAGGGAGACAACAGGAATTCATTGTTGTTTTGCTATTAGGACTTTTGCAAACTTTCTGACGTTCTTTCTAGACTACCTGGTCAAAGTGGAAATAGCAGGAAATGGCGTGACGCAAACAGATGTGAAACAAATTGTTTCGGTGCCTCTAGCAGCTGAGGGGAGGTTTGTTTAGTTTAGAGTCAAGCGTAGGGTCAAGCTTTTGCAACGTGACTAATGCCTCATTCAGTCCATTCTAAAAACCAATTGCTGCTTGTGCATCCCTCCCCCAACTACCTTCTTAAAAATGCAATTTACATAATTCATCAACATAATTTGTATTTCGTCACTTAAAGTATAAGCAACAGTAATATTGATGCTTGCGAACCCCTTGTTTGATTTGTATTGGATATGTTTCATCAAACAACACGCTTACGGTTTACAAAGAGCTGTTCCTCGTGGGACAGGACGCTGGTGAGATGGCCACCCTGCACCCGACACTCTCTCTCGGCCGCCTCCCACGTGCGCCGTTGGGTGAAGTATTTATAGCAGTGACTCTGAAACTTGTGCCAGCCGTACTCACAGATCTGTGTGTCTGAAAAAGAAGATGACAAAATCAATTACGAGAAATGCACACATATTTATGTCGATGCATCCCTACTTATTTTTAAGCAACTGATTTTTTTATACTGTAGATGCTTTTGTAATTCATGCCTACAACAAAGGCCCACAGTTAAAAAAAAGCTTGTGATTGATTCTATCGCATTTTTCTTCTTCCATTATCTATAAATAAGTCTTTCAGATCAAGTATAATGGGTTTTTGTTGTGGCTGCACAGAACCATGTCTGTTTCGAGCCTTGGCAACAAATGGGTTAACACAGCGCAAAGAACTTTTCATTTGACGACATACAATGAAGATCATCAACATTTTGCTTGGACCAAAACTCCCCAAAGGCCATAGCACTCAGTGTGAAAGCTAAATACAAACAATGACATCTTATGAGTCCGAAAAAAAAACAGAAAATAAATCTGAGACTGGGGGCACAAATTAATATATCCACAATACAAAAAGTTGAACCACATTTTAGATTTCATTATGCACCTTAGTCCATATGCACTTGATTTAGTAAATAAGTGTATCTGAATTTATACCAGGTGGTAAGATGACGACATATCAGGTGGTAACTGGACTTAAGTCTCTGATCAACTTTCACAAATACAGTTTCATTGACCAAACCAAACATACTGAAAGATAACTGTGTACCACAACTGCAGAACTCAAGAGTTTTGTTTTCCCCTGATCTTCTGACTTTGGCATAAAAAGCCTGAGAAAACAGATGTTTTCAGAGGTGATGTTTATGCATGTGTGTGTGTGTGTGTGTGTGTAGGAGATTAGCTCTGCTGACTAATGGCAGCAATATTTTGGATGAAGCTGGAACCAATCCATTGAGGGACCAACGCCCAGCGTGATCTTCAAGTGAGTGTAAATGTCAAGTCCTGAGAAGGTTAATAGCCCTCTTCAAAGTTAAAGCAATTTTCCAAGCTGGTTCACATACGTAAGTCCCCTGATTATTTTCATAGTGGAAAACTAAGTCCTGTCACAAAAAAAGCCCTGAGTGAGATGGGGGCAGGTGTATGGGAGTTTCCACACAATCCTTAATCTGACGTAGAGCTGAACTCCAGTATAATTCCCTGATTTGAATCTGTATGAATCAAGATTGTTTTAAAATCATAAGGGGCCTCACCCTCAAGTGGGCCAACAAACCCAGTCAGAATTAGTCCCAGTCCTACATGATGTCATCACTGCAGAATGGCTGGAGTTTATTATCCTCAAACGCTGTGCATTGTCTACAGCCATCTGAAAAAAGACCTTCCATATTTTCTTTACTATCTTGTTTGTCATAATAAAAGCCACAACAGAGGATCCAAAGGGGATGTTCTCATGTTTGAAGTTCTTCATTGAAACTCAGGGGCTGAACATACAATTTGGATGGAAAATGTGCACAGACAGTAAAATGAGGCTCTCAGTCTGTATGAACAAGATTCTGTCTCTGTAATGTAAGCAGGCACAAGGGTTTCCTATCCCCTGTACTCACGTGGTTGCTGAAGTCAAAAGTACCCACCCTTAACTCATCAACTGAGTGGTGCAACTTGCTAAGCTACAGGCCCTAAACCTTTAAGGCCGTGGGGTCGAATCCCATATGGCACATTCCCAGACTGAAAGAGGTACCGTGGCCACAGATGGGGAAAAGGTTGCTTCTGTTTCAGACACTTATAACCAGAAGATTGCTGGTTTGATTCCCAGTGTTGGTAGTTAACAACTAAGGTGCCCTTGAGCTCCTTACCCCAATTGCTTCCTGGGCAATGCCTGCCGCAGTGAATGTCTCACAAATGGGTTGGCCTGTACTTCACTTCATAACTTCATAACTCACTATGATATTCTGGAACGAGTATGGAGGAAATGAAAGAAAAACACTCATCTTTTACGTAGCCACACTAATGTGCCTGGAGTCATGCCAAGTCAGACAGTGAGCTCAGCACTTGTGAGAACTGTGGTGGCTATGAGGAAAGAGACAGCACTGTCTTCGACTGTGTGCCTGCTCTGTGAACCCTACTGTTGGCATAAATCTGCTCCAGTTCCTCTGGACACCAAACCACACACCCTCTGGAGAACCAAGCCTGTCAGATGTGGTGAGTTCTATGACTAATAAACATTTAAAATATCCAACCATCACACTGTTTCCAGTGTACCACCATGACACGTTACATGTGTTAGCATGATTGAATCGTTTACCAACCTGTTAATTCCAGCCACTAATGCATAAATTCAATTACAAGTAACTCAAAATACTCCTTTATTTTTTTTATATCGCCTAATTTATACCACATTACCATCGATTTCGTACCTTGTTCGCAGAGAGCTCCTGAATAGCTGGGCAGACAAACACATGTAAAAGAGTTTAACCCATCAATGCATGTAGCTCCATTTTGGCAGGGGTTTGATTGGCATTCATCAATGTCTGCAGGAAAAAAATATCCATATGAAATCAAGACCCTTAATACATGTTCATCAAAAATAAATAAACTGAAAACTACTTTCTTCGTACCATTTTCACAGCGTTCCCCACTGAATCCCGGCATGCATACACAAATGTTTCCTTTTCCGCTAGAATAGCATGTTCCGCCATTCTCGCACACATTGACCGAGCAAAGCGTGAGGCCTGAAATAACAAGCTCAGATGTGTTACACTGTAAATGCTCCATGGACACTATAAAACAAAAGTAATTCAATTTTAGGAAGCCTCAAAATGGGAACTGTGATGAAAATCATCTACAGATTTTTTTTCTTAGATGCTCGATATGTGACATTAAATTTAGTATGAAAACATAATTAAATATATGTATGAAATCGTACCTTCCAAATCAGCTATGTGGCTCTCAACAGTGTAGCTGACAACATTCCAAGACTCTGGTTTTGTGGTGGTAAGCTCTTTCCTGGATGATGGTTGTCCCTCTACAATTGAGGCCCCCGCTGCATTTTCATAATCAACATCATCTTCGGGTGCCACAGTCGTTGGGTCTTCTGTAGTTGTGAGAACATCTTCTGTAACAGTTGCTGTTTCCTCATCCAAGACCGGAACTGGCTCTTGCACATGCAATTCTGTGGAAAGATTTGTGGTGCGAAGACTGGAAACTAGAACAGATGAGGATAAAGGCTTCTCTGTTGAGGATGCAAATGTAGAATGTAAAATTTCTTGTTTTGTCTCCTCTTCAGTATGCACAGAGGCAGCTGTGTCTTCTGAAGTATGCACTGAGGCAGTTGTCTCCTCTAAAGCTTGCACTGAGGTGGTTGAAGGTATTGTTTGGATTACAACTGTTTTTTGTGAGGAATATACTGCTTTAGGAACATTTGTTGGCAGACTGGGGGTCATTGAACTTTGTGTTGGGAATTTGGATATCATCTGAGTTTGAGTAGAACTAAATTGTTTTATGTTTTCTCCAGAACCTTCAAATATTTTTTTATCATCTTCATCATCTGTACTAATCCTTGTTTCTGCAGTTTGTTGGATGGTAGGGGATGGCACAGTAGTAGCAATGAGAGGTTGCACTGAGAATACTTCAGCTGGCTGATCACCAGAACTCATATCTTCAGTGAAAATCATGCTTGTATCATCTTTACCAATCTTTGTTTCTTCAGTTTGGTTGAGAAGAGACAGTGCAGTAGTAGCAATAAGAGGTTGATTTGAGATTATTTCAGTTGGCTGATCACCAGAGCTCATGTCCTCAGAAATAGTGAAAATCACACTTGAATCATCTGTACCTATCTTTGTTTCATCAGTTTGTTGGATGGAAAAAGATGGCACAGTAGAAGCAATGGCAGGTTGCTTTGGGAATTCTTCAGTTGGCTGATCACCAGAACTCATGTCCTCAGAAAAAGTGAAAACTGTGTTTGTATCGTCCATACTGATAATTGTTTTCTCAGTTTGCTGGATGGGAAGGGATGGTGCTGTAGAAGCAATGACAGGTTGCTTTGGGAATTCTTCAGTTGGCTGATCACCAGAACTTATTTCCTCAGAAATAGTGAAAATAGTGCTTGAATCACCTGTACCTATCTTTGTTTCCTCAGTTTGCTGGATGGGGAGGGAAAGCACAGTTGAAGCAGTGAGAGGTTGCTTTGAGACCGTTTCAGTTAGCCGATCACCAAAACTAATGTCCTCAGAAACAGTGAAAATTGTGCTTGAATCATCTGTACCTGTCTTTGTTTTCTCAGTTTGTTGGATGGAAAGGGATGGTGCAGTTGAAGAAATGAGAGGTTGCTTTGAGACTGTTTCAGTTGGCTGATCCACAGAACTCATGTCCTCAGTAATCATGATCTTTGTTTCCTCAGTTTGCTGAATGGAAAGGGACGGCACAGTTGAAGCAATGAGAGGTTGCTTTGAGACTGTTTCAGCTGGCTGATCACCAGAGCTCATGTCCTCAAAAATTGTGAAAATTGTGCTTGTGTCATTTTTAATTTCAGCCACCAATAAAGGACTTTTAGTTGTCTCTTTGTCTTGTTTGCTGTGAGATTCTTCAGTATAGACAGTGGAACCTTCTGAGATGGACTTTATTTGAGATGTGGAAACCACACTGGGTTCTGAACTGGGCATAGCTAAATTAACAGGTCTTTGCTCTTTAGGATCAGTGTTTGTAAAGGGAACTGTGAAGCTGTGAGAAGAAACGGGGAAGGATGGAGATGGGTCCTCAGTTGGATATGAATCCAGTCCTGAGCCCTCCTCTTCAGTTGAGGTGGATCCCTCAAAGTCTTCTGTGTCTAGCTGCTTATTTTTGTCAACAGTGCTGGGTTCTGAAGAGTCTGGAGTGTTTTGAAATGTAACAGATGGTGCCTTGGTGGAGACCTGGTCCCTAGATTTCTCTGTGGTCTTTACTGGTTCAGCAATTTCTGTCTCATCAGTAGGCCCTACATCTGGAAGCTGAGATTCCATTGTTGGCAGTGCATCATCTGCAGAACCTTCTGTGGGAATTAGATCTTCTTCATCATCTGTTGGCCGTATACCTGAACCCTCGTCAAACACTGGCACACCAAACCCTGTGGTCTGTGAAGGAACCTCATGGCTTTGGGATTTGTTTGCAAATGGGAGCTCCATCTTAGTTATAAATGTGGAGCTTTCTGTTGGTGTGATATGGTGCTGGATTAGGGTTCTTGTCGTTGAATCAGTTTGATCTGTCTCAAAGGATGTGATGCTCTCAGCCTCCTCAGTAATTATCTCATAATCAGGGATGATTTCTTCTGTTGGTGGGATAGCCGTGTCAAACTGGTCTCCTCTAGCCTCCTGAGTTCGCTCAATATCTGGTTTCAAGGTTATCTCATGTTTTCCATTGATGAAACTCAGTTCTGGGGTGATAGTAACAGAAGATGAGGCATACGAGTCAATATCTCCGCTTCCCAGAGGAGGCTCATTTTCACCTGACAGAAGGTTGGTTTTTGGTTCTTCAAGAAATTTCAGAACATCATCAACTGCAAACAAAAACAAACTGCAGGTTAGTTAATATCTAACATAAAGCTAATTTAACACAGCTAGTCAGAGTTGGTCTATTGCAAGGTCTGTTTTCATTTTCAAATCCACAATTTTTTGAAGTTGTCCCTTTCCAGACATCTAAGAAACAGGCATGACTGGGAAAA
>JAZGTK010012183.1:0-15092 GCA_036877625.1 Ambastaia sidthimunki
TGAGTCCAGGGCTATTGACTCAAATGCTCCGATAAACCACACAGTGCCAGACACATTAAAGATAAGCACTATTATAACTATTATATCATGGCTGTTTAAAAAAACATTACTATAATGAGATTCTAATTTTATAAAAATTTATAATTTCTTTTTTTATATTTGTAATATGGTTTTTTAGATGGTTGCAAAATTAATTTTATTGTTCAAGGCAGGGTTGGGGATCTTTTTCAGAAACTGGTTGAAAGTCTCTCCAAAATTCCCTACCACACCTTTGAGATAACAGGACTCACCACTCACTAATAGTACAGAAGTCAGATCTCTATAGGAATGTTGTTGATTGAAAGCTGATAAATATTAATTTCTAAATTTGATGTGATAGGAGTGGTACAAAAAGAATATATTTATGGATTTGGGTTTCATTTGGTCAAGAGCTGTACATGTCCTAGAATAAAACACATACCTTATTTAAATTCTGCGAAGGTCCTGTTATGGAGATGCCAACAATGATGCTAAACCCCACCGATCCCAAAATAGTATCAATAAAAATGAGAATCTTTGTAGACTGTGGAAAAATGTTGCTTGTTATTACCCACAATGCTTCAGAGTGTCATTATGGGGCAGTTCATCTGAAAGAATGAACAATGCAGGTGCCAGGGACTGTAAAAAGGAGTATGATGTCCTCTGATCAGCATGCTAATGAATCCTAATGCTAACGTTACACAGATTTCTCACAGCCACAGGGGAGCCAAGCATCTGAAATAACAATCTTTCAAACGCACACAGACAAACACAATACAGATGTTCTATAGAGATCTTGCTTGTGGTACTTTATATACTTGCATCCTCTGTCTGCGGTTTTAGAGCTACAAGCGTCCGGTGTGATGCTAAATGTGTTGCTAACACATCCACCGTTTATCACATCTTATCACAGTCTTTTATCCTCATTAAGAGTGTATACTGTGTGTACGTCACAGTATGTTTTCCATTCTCTCCTCTGTGTCTGTGTAATTGCCGTTGACTCCCACACATAGCCATGGTTAACAATGTAATTTGATAAGGGTTTAAATAAGCCTGAATAAAGGAGAGAGTGTTTCCAGTAAAGCCAGGGATGTGCTTGTTTGTACGTCATTCACAAATCAATAAGCCTGATGAAATGGCAAGCAGGCATGCTCAAAAACACAGGTCTGGATACAGACATGTCTTCAGGCCTGAAAATCTTAGATGTTGTGCACATATCGGGCACCTACGCGCATGTAGATGTCATGTCTTATTAAAATGCCTGAGGCTTCATCAAAGCTTTGAGCTCTATTAAACTGCATGATTAGTGAAGCTTTTGTTGAGCAGCTGGTGGAGAGTTTTGTTCTGCTATTAATTAAACTCCAGATTGCAATTCTGAGGTGCTGTCAAGGTGTGCCTGAAGATATTCAGTAAAACACGTCTTACATTGCGTCTTCTTGACAATGTTACATAGTGATGGATGGCTGTGGATCATGTTTAAAAACCTAGTTATCTGCTGTGATGTTTATTGACTATACCGGCAACATCCAAACAGAAATGCAGTCTGTGAACCATTTGGGATGTATAACGCTCCTCAGGGGAAGCACATACGAGTTGCAAACAACAAAACAAATAATGTTGCAAACAACAAAATAGACCTACATATACAAACAAACAACAAAACAGGCCTACATATAAGCATAAATACAGTATATCCACTCGGCAAGATTTGTGTTCACTGACCTATGCAATGCATTCTGGGATTTCCCTCTCCAAAATGTGATGCTTCCCTAATTTAGCCAAGAAAAGGATAATCATGCTGAACATCATTTAAAAATAACCTTCTCATCAGAAATGCCCATTCCCATAAAAAGCTGTCAAAGTAGTCAGCCACGTATTTGGACTCTGATAACACCAAAGAAAACACAATTTTTTAATATGGTGTTATCTCTGGTTTATCTGCAGAAGTTCTTATACAATAATGACTCAGAAATACCCAGACAGATACCTATTATGCACTGGAACCAATGCCAAACTCTACAAAAAGATGTTTAATGCTAATTGAGGGTCTTCCCTACTAGTTTGTTCAAACCGGCTTCTAAAAATGCCAACAGACAAATTTGCTAAAGCCTTGAAGAACTTTAGCAGTCTGTACAGGAATGCAAACCGGGGCAGATTAAATGTTAATTTGTTTGATTTTGCCCTACAGCTTCAATTGATTTTGCCCTCTTTAAAACTTTCCAAAGTCTTAGCAAAGTCATAAAACAATTACAGATCAACCGTTTATCATCAAAAACGGCATTTAGCCAAAGTACAACAGAAACACTATTATTAAATGTTGACCACAGTGACATTTTAGTGAAAATCAACATTAAATTTACACTATGGCAGAAGCTAAATCTTTTTGTCTTTAATAAATGGCAAGAACAGCAACCCGTAATTTATTTCCAAGTACTCACAGCCTCTATTCTGATCATTTACTTATTTTTTCTCTCAACCTTCTGTTATGGTGAAAGTCAGAGGTCTCGCTGTACTTTCAGAAAAATATCTAAGCCTTTTAGACGCTGGGTGCCAGTTTTAAGCTATCTAATTGAGAAGCCTAGAGCAGCCCAATATCTCAGAATTATTTATTAAATTGGGATATTTCAGGCCGTTCGATTGTTCTGCACTCAGAGGTCACTATAGTTACTTTTGCTGTTGAGTGGCATGTGAACATAAGACTTGTGGAGAGAGAGTGATTGCAATGGAACTGTATGAACTGTTAAATGTTGACACTTGTCAATGTTTATTACGTTTACAGTGTGTTTTGTGTGTGTACATCTTCTGTGTTGGTGACTTCTTTGATCTTGGCTGTCTGTAAATCCTCTCTGTCACTTTAAAGACTTAAAGGTTTCTCATGCTGAGGTGGAAGCTGCTGGACCCCGGCAGGTCTTCAGTAATGAGACAGCTGAATTTAGCCCAGTGAACCACTGACTCACAATTCATTACGATCACGTAGCTCCATTTAGCTTTAAGGGGAATAACCAAGTAGTCTTTAGGGTCAGGCTAAACCCCCACCTACCTTGTCTCTTTAAGTGCTAACTAAGTGCTAAAAACAACTAACTACTAAAGTACAATTCACAACTCTGTTACATTTATGCATTCGACAAACACTTTTATGTAAAGCAATTATAGTGCATTCATGCTGTACATTCTGTCACTTTTCTGTGAATCAAACCACACTACAAGTTGAGCTACAGAAACAACAAAGCCACACCTTGTTCACACTTTGTGTGGTTTAAATCAAATACTAATCTGGCCGCCTTGTTGTCTATGGCATTTAGATCTGTCACAGCTGCTAATTACGTTTTATAAATAAACTAATGCATTTAGCAAAGGAGACTGGTTAACCTTGTATATGAAGTTGCAAATTATGACCTGTGCTGTTTGTGCCATGGCGAACAGCTAAAAACTTCAGTTGTCATGGCAGTTGTGGCAAATAATTATTTTTTATTGTAGCCAGTCTGAAGTCTTCTTTAACCCATAATTACCCCGTATGCATGTTTCAAAACCCTGTTCAGATGAATAATATATTCGAATTCATGCTACATGTGAAAACAGTAAACCTCAGTCTGTGAGGGGTCACAGTTGCAAACAAAAACCTTCCTGCAATCATTAGCATTTAAATAGACAATTTTCTTTCCTTATAGGCACTCAAGACATGTAATGGATTATGAGAGCAGCTTAAACACATATTTGAAACAGCTATTTGTAAAAATTACTATATCATCAAGTGCTTTCTTTTCATCCTTTTGACAGTGAAAGAGAAATACATTGACAAACACAGTCCTTTGTAAACATGTTTTGTAGTTGAAAAAAACGTAGGTACCCCTGAGTGTTAATTGTTGTGTGTTGAGATGCTAAACTTCTTGGATTAATGGGTAACCATGTCATGCATTTTTCTCAATATTATGCATAGTTACTTTCCCAGCATTTATAAAGCCCTTGGTTTGTTTAGAAAAGTTTAAATATATGTGTTGAAATTAAATTGAAAGCACTCTTACATAATTGCTGTAACACTCGTTACAACCGTGTGTGTGTTTGTGTGTGTGTCTTTTACCATCGTGGTTCTGTTGTTATAAATACAGAATTAAGCCACTCTTATTATATAATGAAAATCTGCCTATACACTTTAAGTTCTGCAACACTATGTACACTTGTAAAATAAGCTGTGCTGATGATTTGTTAGCATAGTGAGTTGTGCCATAGTCTGACTCTAAAGTTAGCAACACAGGGCTGGCTTGGAGCAAAGATCACAGATTTCAGGCCTGAGCCCCAGTGTAGCACCTCTAGTGGAAAAGGGCCATGTGTGTCTGTACTGCCAGCATCTCCTCAGGCTAATGACTGCTAACAAGTGGACATCCAGAGGGCCTTTAATGAATCAAAGGGAGATGGACGCCACTGTCTGGCCTTCAGTTCATCAAGCTAACACGTTCAGCTGCCTCAATGGAGCAAGGGGCTCTAGGCTGTCTATAACTATCAAGCAGACTGCTTGCAATCAAAGAAAGTGTTTGTGCTTGTGTTGTGTGTGTGTGTGTGTTGTTTTGTGTGAAATTAAAGGGTGCTTGTGTCCAGGAAACCTTTTGGAGCATGAAGTTACAAACTTTTAAATGACATAACAATGAATGTTCAGAATTGAATAATACAAACCTTATGCAATAAAAATCATTCACGTACTTATAGCCTATAATCTAGGCAACACAATGTTGGGAAAAAAATTGGATTCAGAATTAAAGTATAAGTAACAATCAAAAAACAATAATTATGTAAATTAACTCTTATTGCAGGTGGTATGAGAAGATTTTTTGTTTTCATTTCCATATGCACCATAAGGTGAACGAGTTAAACACCTTCTATTGTGCTAGAATAGTTTTGAATGACATGGACCAGCAGTAATGAAGGACTCTGCTTATAAAAACAATAGCAGCTTTTTGTAGCTCTCCAGCTCTGTGCAAGAAGGGCTCTTTGAGTCACAGCCACATGCTTTGTGTCCTGAAATAGTATTTAATGAATTGTGTAACTATCTTGCAACATGCCGGCCAACCCCTGTTAAAAGAATTCCGTTGTGTTCCACATTTGAAGGAGGTCATGGAGATTCTGTGCCAGGCCCTGCACTTTCACTAAAGTGAATTTGTTAAATAACCTACGAAATGTGTTTCTTGTGTAAACATCAATATTATGTGGTTTTATGTAAGTCACAATATTATTTAATATGAACAAAGTAATTATATTCCATTACATCAAACTCATTTTAAGGGTTAAATATGGTTGAATTTAAATAATTCCTTCAAGAAACAGTACACAAACAAATTTAATTTACTCACTCTCATATCTTTACGAAGACAATACTTTTTTTTTCAGGGGAACACAAAAGGAGAAGGGGTTACTTATAATAATGTTTAAATCATTATCATTCATAAATACATTAGCTTACATGAACTAACAATGAACAATATATTTTTACAGCATTCATTAATCTCTGTTAATGTTAATACAAATGCAATTGTTCATTGTTTGTTCATGATAGTTAATTGTGCATTTATTAATGTTAACAGATAAAAGTTAACTAGTGTTGGAACCTTATGGAACCTTATTGTAAGGTATTACTAAAAATACAAAAAAGCACAATACAACATCATTACAATAGTCCATTGTTGTAAAGCTGCAACAAAAACATAGGTTTGTGTGAGGAAGCAACCAAAAATCAAGTGATTATCCATTAATTTGTAAAACTTTGAATATTGTGCGTGATTCTTATGGGCTACTTTATGATGGTTTTCTGGTGCTTTTTAAGTTCTTTTTTTCTGATCATGATTGTTGTTGTTTGGCTAGAGCAACATAATAACTTATTTGCAATCAACAGAAAAAAATAACAGCATCTGGGTTTGGACAACATATTTTCATGTTTAAGTTTCATGTTTGAGTATAAGCTTCATGTCTGAGAATGTTCACATTTTTGACAGTGTAGGAATGAGAAATGGAAAGAGTAAATCAGAGAGATACTACATTTGTTAGCAAGTGTTACTATCGGAATGATTTAGGAATGAGAAATAATACAACAAGAGCAATTCATCCAGAGAGAGACAGTAACATGAGAAGTGTCAAAACAAATAGTTTCAGAATTGCTCTAAAAAATTATGAACTATAGTGCAGTGATGTTGTCTGTTTGTCCCTTGTGCTCAAACTTAATTATCCTCATTATATGTGGCCAACCAGGGGGAAAATCCTTCAGATTCTTCCTATGTAATACTGCAGAACTGTTCTGTATTAAACAAAGCTTGTGGAGATAAAGCAAGGAGTGGGTTTAATCTACACAACTGAGTGTGGGAGAATTCAATATTAAATGCTTGGTTTGGCATGGTGTGTCAATAAAGCATAGATATTATATTGCCAACATTGGTATTAGTATTATCAACATTGGCTCTAATTATTCATTATTCATAAACATTATTTATATTTAATGAAGAAAGAGACTACAAAATTAATTTGGGAACTATAATAATTAGTGAGACTATTAAGCAAATCTTAAACATCTCTTTAGCTTAGGGGCTCACCATGAATCCCACTAATGAAAATATTAAGCACTTTAACTGTTTTATAATTATGTCCTATCCTTTGTGCTTTAGCCATGTTTAAAGGCACTGTAAATGCTGATAAATGCACACCTATGAATGCATGTTTTATGCATGAGCTTTAATGCATGAATGCATTAAAGCTGTTCTATATTAAAGCCATTTCTGTTTGAAACTTAAAATTGCAGGATACTTTATGTACCTTTCGTATGTTAAAGTCAAATGAAGCCAATGATTTTCCCTAGAAATTGAACCCGACTGCTCAAATTATATGGTAAATGTGCTTTATAAGGACACAGATGTGTATAATGAAATGTGTATAACAAGGTAAACATGATTTTAAGTTTCACAAACTTTCTGTGTCCTCATAAATCAAACAGCTTAACCAAACATGCTAAATGGTGTTTTTATTTTAATTAAAAAACACCAAGAGTTTTCTGTGAGGGTTAGGTTTAGGGGTGGGGGTATAGTGTACAGAGTTAGTATAAAATAGTATAAAAACCTTTGCGTCTATGTCCTCTTTAACCACATATGCAAGTATATGTGTGTGTGGAGAGCAGCGTGAGAATGCTGTGACCCTGCTTTGTGCTGCAGATGAGATGAGAAGGGGGGCAGAGACACTGAGCACAGCCAGTTACACTGTGACAAACGGCACATGGCATTGTGTTGCTCCCCGAGGACAGCAGGGAGGGAGGGACCACAGCAGTGTGCTGGAACCCAGAAAAGAAATGCACAAAAAGACATACAGGGAAAGAGTTAAAGTGATGGAGATATATTGACAAAAGAGTGAAAAGGGTGAAAAACGAGGGAGAAAGAGGCATGTCATAGCATTGAAAAGTTTTCAGAAACTGTTATGAAACTCTGTATGAAATACTATTTGGAAAAATCTTGACGTTACTGTCAGAATGACTGACACATGAATATTTTTTGCGATTCTGGTTACATAACTTCTCTGTTCTCTATTCAGATGGATAATAAGACCTACAGATTACTCTCTCTCTCTCTGAAACATATGAATTATATCTTGGAAATTATGAAATCCTTTATGTAACCTAACTAGGCTATGGACTCATAATAACTTAGACCTTTCTTCCCATAAAAGCTCTTTTTGGTTGCGTAAATCACCTTTGTACTTTTTACAAAGTGAAGATGCCAATTAATCGGTCTCATCAAAATTTTGACCCATTTTTCCATTTCAGTCTGTTTCAGTCTGTCTCTGTGTCTTTGGCTGATGCGGTTCAACCCTAAATGCTGGAGATTATCCCAGATGTACTATACTTGGATTTCCCGCATCTTATTTCACACAGGCCCTGTGGAGGGGGAGCACGGGGCCAGAGCGAGGCCAGTGTGGTCTCCAGAATGCTTAATAGGGGTAAACCGTGGGAAAGCAGGTGAACTGATCTAAAGGGGAACGGAGAACTGGATCAATAATAATACCAACCTCCTGTCTCTCCTTAATTAGCCTTCAAGATTCATGACTTTAACTGCTCAATCAGGCTGGTGAAAAAGTCACATCTGAGTGTTGGCTGGTGAAATTCATTAGCCAGGAATTAAGGACAAATGAGAATTAAGTAAGAATTTGTTAGATTCACCAGCTGTGTTGGTTTCAAGGATTGGTCACCAGCAGAATAAATGTGGTAATAGTAAACTGTTATCAATTTTCATTAATGACTTTGTGCTATTATAAAATGAAATTCTTAAATTGAATTTTTTTTTTACATTCAATTATTATTATTATTAGTAAAAGTAACTGTTTATTAAACACTTGTTTCTATAACCTTATTACTTATGGTAAAGTGATGTATTGCTTTATTGTTTGATGCAAAAACACCATAATTTTTATGAATGTCAATCAGTGGTTTTAATCTACTAGCTTTAGTTTTTTTAGTTTTACTAAAGCCGTTTTATTTTATTTTTTAATTTGTGAGAACACACACACACACACACACACACACTGACAGGGGAAATAAAAGTCAAAGCTCTTGTAAGTTTTGTGCAAGTCTATAATTAGTGAAAACTTGTTGAGAATTGATGCAGGTTTCCTGACTGAACCTGAAGCCTGTGGGATTTGGCGGGACATTTTTACACTAGTCTTGAGAAGGAGAGAAAAAGAGAACAGAGGGGATTATGGGACTGGAACTTTTCCAGAGACGGAGAGAAACAGCTGTCAGAGGTCATGGCCTCTTTCTCTGCTCTGGCTGCAGGGTTGCCATGGGCCACAGGTTCTGTGCCGCCAACTCAGTGTGTCACTGGAGCATGAAACTCACAGACACAAACACACAAACAGTGTGTGTTTTGCCTACGTCACGTCCTTTGTTGTGGCTTGCAGATGTTCTCAAGAAAAGCCCAAGAAAAGGCTTTGACTTATTAATGAGAGTTTTATGCTGGGTGGACAGAGAAACCAACAAGAATCTGACCTAAATGTTCTCACACCCCACTCTGCCTACCATAACAAAGAGATTATGCTAACTGACCTCACTAGCCCTGAGGGGGTAAAAAATTATTAGTTGTCACTATTTCTCATTATGAACAAACTCCTTATCATAGGTATTAAATTGTGGCGTGTAACTCCTGTTTGTGGACTGTAACACAAGAGTGTAACTGTCTTGTTGTCTCACACTGTTTGTGAATGACACCTCAAATTGTGCAAATTGTTGACAAGATGTGTACTGTTAGTTTTCTAAGGGCTCGAACTTACAATTTTCACTTGGTAGACAATAAAAAACTGATTAACAAAATACCACAGACTTTAAAAAAAGACCCAAGCCTTATTAACGGACAATAGCATACGGAGCACCCTAGCAACCACATAGTGACCTGCCAACAATCACACAATCACAAGAAAGTAATTTTCTTTAGATAACAGAAAAATTGAGTTGGCTTTTAAAACCATTGTTTTAAACTTTTAGCTCTTTACAAAAACTAAGGACCTGCGCCATGGGGTGAAAGTGAATTTATTACATCAATCATCCTTTAATGCCTGTTAGTCCTGCCAGTAAAAATAATCACTAGTAGATTTCGCGTTTCTATCTGAAACTCTCTAAAGTAATACCTGAACCTCACCAAGAGAGACAGGAAAGGTCTTCATTGAGATGTTTCTAGTGTCTAGATTTCCAGATTTTTGATTCAGTCCGCATGCAGGCCGAACTCTCCCTCTCTTGTGAGGAAAACACATCGGCTGCAGATGTGATCTGAGAAACCTCCAGTGGGGGAAGGAGAACTGTAACAGAAGAGGCTGAAACAACATCAGGAAAGTACGCAGGGAAAACATGAATCCTGCAGGTGTCCTGTAGCCGAAACACCTGAACCTTTCCTCACTGAACAAGCCCTTGCTGTATTCCCAGCCTTCCTGTGTTTTCGTGCACCCCTGTCTCTTTTTCTCCTTGCCCTTAGTCAGGACAGAAGGTTTTGAGCTGAAAAAGGCTAAATCGTCAGGGGGGCGGGTGTTCTGATTACCACAAACACTGCGCTTTGACTCTGCAGTTGTATTCTCTCCCGGCACCAAAAGGCATCATTGTGCCCAATTCCCAGTGGGACCTTGTCTAAATGCTGCTTTTCAGCATTCAGCATGTTCCGTGGTGGAGAGGCAAACTTGTTTTGGGGGTTGGCTGTTTTAAAAGATTTATGTGAAGCCCCCTTTTTCCTAGGACTCATGGTAATGTCCAAAGGGCCCTTGGGGCAATTAGGCAACAGATAATTAACTTTATTGAAATGAATGTGTGAATGGGATCTTTCTTGTTGTGCTGTCCTTCTCCCTGTTCTTCCTCTTCTTCAGAACAGCAAGTACTGAGAGAGATAATGTGGCCTCGACATATCCATGGACTCACAGCTAGGGTTTAAGGGCCTGATATTTGTGGCATATTGCTGCCGTTTTTCCCTTGACCGAACAGTTGAATGTTTGTTATGGTTATTTTCTTCAAAAACTGAAGTGGAACCAAGCTGTTATGTAAGGAGGAAACGTTTGAGTGTTTAAACAAGTTCAGCAGAGCTTAAAAGGTTTTATCTCATACTTCTTACATTATGCAATAAGTCAAAACAGAACAAAACAGAACAAAGCTCCTAAGTGATCACTCCACTACTAAGAATTGCAACATTTTAGGGGCATTTGATCTGCAAAATAAAGGAACTGTGGTGAACTGTGTTAAGCCATCTGCCAATGGTGGCCTAATTATTTGAAGTCCGCAAAGTAGTATTCCTGAATATAAAAAAACTGTGATCAATGGAGGTTGCCATATATTAAACAATATATATTAAAAACATTAACATATTAAATATATTCAATACACTCAATGAATCTCTATTTTCATAAATGTTGTTAAATACTACCACAATAATTTCATAGGAAAGTAGCTGAACAGGTTGTTATACTACAACTTAGAAGTGTATCAGCAGTGATTTTCCACAAACATTCCACCACACTTGGTCATGTGACACCCTTTCATCCCATTTAAAAACCTTCTTAATTTGCCAATGAATGGCACACATCTGCCATACTTTGCTGACAATTCAACTGTCTAAATAGATGCTGTGTGCCACATCATACTGTATCTCCAGAGATTATTGTATTAATAATGTTTTATATTTTAAAAAATATAAGCATTAATTATATTTGATAAAAATGTATTACAAAAACTTAATTATATTTACCCAAAAGTAGCATTTTGTTTGCATGTTTTTCATTCAACAAAATTCAATGACTTGAAAATAAAGATAGTTGGATACATAAATGATTTATGTATATTTTTACCACAGTGGTGTAACTGTAAATACCTGCCTCGCCGCTTACATAACATGAATTATCTGGGCTTTGATATGCCTTACCCTCATAGCAGCAGTTACAAAACCTCTACTTCAGAAGTCATGGCCGAGTTAACTGACAGTGGTTTGGGACGTTAGCTTCTTACATGCTCGCCTGTTATAACGGAGCTAACACTAACCGCAACATCTTGCATGGTGGTTATGAATCTGCACAGGGTGGAAGTGGGTATGGGGAAGACAATGTTTACAGGGCTGGGCTTATCAGCAGCTCAGAGGCAACAAAAACCCACAATACACCTCCCTGTGCCAACCAACTGCCATCGTCTGGCAGGGTTTTAGTAACAGGTCATTGCTGTAAACATTATTTATGCTGGTAGAATTAGTGTATGGTTTTTTGAGGAAGTGAATTTGTACATTTGTGGTTGGCTACCATTGTAATTAGATAACTTTTAAATTAAAAAATCCTGGGGATAAAAGAAAATATTTTGAAGCAAAACAAAATATTGACTTATTAAAAACGAAGCGTGTTATTTTTGCACCATTAGCATCACCATTTTGAACGTGTTATCAAACGGGTTTCCCAACCCACACCCTGCCTGCCATTGATTGATTAAACATGCCATGCCATCCTATTGGTTGAGCACGTTGCTATGTTAGTCTAGTCAAACAAATAGTACAATGTTTTGATTGACACAATGTTGACACTTTTCACAGTAATCAACCTGCAAATGGTTTACTTCTAGATATATCTGTTAAAGAAAATATTTAACTGTTGAAAAAATGATACACTTGTTATTTGGTGCTCTTTTGACTTAAGCAAGCACATCTGAAATATGCAAACAGTTTATGCCTTCAAAGGTCAATTATATGTCTCTCATTAAATAACAAGAAAACTAAGCAATAGCTAACAGCGGTGCTTATTTAAACTGTGAGCTTTGTGTGTGTGTGTGTGTGTTTGAAAACAGCACAGAAACCGACCAGATCTGTCTCTGCCTTCCACAACAGTATCTCCTGGGGCCTCTGGCATTCTTAAAAAGACCTGCTGACAGTCGACACGTGTGGCAACAAAACTCAGACCCAACATTTCCCAGGTCCCCTACTGATCCATTAGCTACAGCCCAGCAGACCAGCCATTTTTAAGCCATATCTGAAGCTTGTTAAATTTAAGTACCTAGTTCTTTAGAAGCTCTGCAAATTAGTGTGGATTTCAGAGTCCGAAGTTTGAGTTATGATCTGCCACTTTAGATGTAGGGTAGCAATAATATTAAAGGTGAATGAAGTTGTGTTGAGTTTGGACTCAGGCCTAGATGGACAGGCTCAGGGTATGAGTGCATTTGTTGAACTTGGCCCTGATAGCAGCAACAGAGAGCATGTGTGTAAAAGAGAGAGATCAACATGTTGCATGTTATACATTTATACTGGGGCCTTTAATATTCTTCCAACTCATTTAGAGTTTGGCCCTAACCAGCGAAATGTCTAGACCTTACCTGGTCTGGAGTTTTTTGATCCAGGCTGTGCATTGATCTTACAGACCCCAGACACGAGTTCTAAGCAATGAACTCTGCACCCAGGGAATGAAAAAAATATGTACTAGAGGATATATTTAAACACAAACATGAGGTCACCTCCAGTGAAGAGCTGAAATATCAGAACCACTACTGTTTGTTTTTATAGCATGGATTCGTAGACGTGGAACCCAGGTGTATATACAATACTTACTCGTGGAAGTCTCAGGAAGGCTATTTAAGGTATGTAATATTTACAGCCAGTGTTGATATTAGCCGAAGACTTTGCTGCAGGAGATCTGTAGTTAAACCAGAGAGGAGAGTTCTATAGTGACTGAAATGGAAAAAACAATGCTATGTTTTGTTTTTTGTTTAAAGTGAACAAAATTAAATAGATTTAGTGGAAAATGTATTTTGTTTGATTAAGTGGACCTTAACCTTTGCATTAACGCCCCTTGTTGCAACACTGAAAATGCAGAGCTTTTTAACAGAGTATTTTTAACTTGCCCAATATTATTGCAGATTTTTATGCAATAGCGTTGGCAGATTATCTGTATTGTTTTTTTTAATTATTATGGGTCTGTGAATCAAGATGGTATTTGCTCACTTACATCTTGTGATGTGATTAACATGGTAATCTAAACATGAGATGAGACTGTAATGAAAGGTCTGTCTCAACAGGCGATAATAGAAAAACAAGTGCTTGCCAAACAGGGAAGGAACAATGTTGTGGAATGTTTGCAGTTGACTGAAGCGCTGCACAGATGCTGTTCACAGTATATATTGCAGTTTTAACATGAACAATAGGCTACAGACTTCCGGTACAGTTTAGAACAGAAGTATTGAGTTATTAGTCTGTCTGAGTTAAACAGTGAGATATACATTTTATATTTGGATATATATTTTATATTTATACATGTTATATTTACATTTTCACCCTCCCTGGTTTTCACGTTCTCTGTTTTACATAAACAATTCACAACTGTGTCTACTTCATTTCTTTTGTCACTGACGCACAAGAACTGATGACCTATGAACTTGTCTTATCTTTATCCAATATTTAGCTTTTGTGTATCACAATCACCCTTTATCACATCTGTCAACATGTGATATCACATTACAAGTTATCACCAGTTCTTCAAGTTACAAGAAGTCTATGGTAAGATCCGAACAATAACTTTATGTACTCGGCTGACTAGAATTATCTGCATTCACAATGTCTGTTTCATTCTAGTCAGAAGTTCATAATGTTCCATTCTAAGACTAAGCTATTTTTCTTTTACGCATGCCAATCAAATTAATCTAACTAAAGATTGTTTACTGTAATGTTCTATTTATATTAGAGTTTCTCTTTCAAATAAACAAATTCCTTTTGTGTCAGCCAGACAGAATTTGACTTATTGGGGCAATTTGTTGCTTTTAGAAACAGGATGTGACCATTTGATGTCCTTTCTGCCTTCTTCTTGTGTTCAGAACGAAACAGGAAGTGTAGTGCGATCAGTGTTCACCAAGACACACATCGAAACTCATATAAACACCTCTTTATCCTTAAAATAACACTGTACCAGCTGTCAAGAGTGTCTAACAACACAACAAACACTCTCTAGAGCTGCCAGTGTCTGTCATTTGCTATGCAGTGTGTGTATGTGTGCCTCTCTGTGCTGGAAATGACACCTTACTACACTGCACCTCTTGTGTAGCAGATGGCCGAAGACATAAAACAAGATCCTGCTTTTGAGAATTAAGTTTTAGCCTTTAGATGTTGGGTTTACCTCACTAAATGGCCAATTATGTTTGTGTCAACACACAGAGGAAAATGTTATTGCTCTGAGTTTGCTATTTTATAGTTCTGGAGGCTTAATTAATTTCTATGTTGTTTATTTAGATTTTGTCTCAGATAAAACTAAACACAGATAAGACAAATAATAAAAAAAAATTTGTTGGAATGTAAAATTACAGAGCTATACTGTGGATAACATTTGTTCTTATAAGAATTTATTGAGAAAATGTAACTTTAAAGTTCAGACTTTAAAGTTAATCTCTGACTTTGTGATTGAGACATTGCTATGGTCTCTAGGGAAGAAATGTGAGATTACAGTAGGATTTTTCTTTATAAAGAAATATGAGCAGCAGAATACATTAGTAAAAGTATTTATTAACTTCTGCCTTAATCATGTCATGATCTTATTTACAACCATTTTAGGTCCTTAAAATAGAACAC
>JAZGTK010012184.1:0-15091 GCA_036877625.1 Ambastaia sidthimunki
GTGTCATTCTGACACGGTCATGACCTGAAACAAATCCTCCCATGTCAGAAATATCCAAGATCTTCATTAATAGCTTTCTATATCAAGGTTCATTGTTCCTTGCCTCTATTATATTGCTATTATAAAACATCTGTGGTACTCTTAAACAACAAGTTCAGCCTAAAAGTAAAGTATGTTTTCCTGCATTTATTTTTACAGGGGCATTGTACAAGGTCTAATTATGTTGTTAGAAAAATACTTTTATTTTTCTGTGAATTTCTTCTGAGATGTGGTGGAGTTCCTCGGCTACTGGCAGTGTCAGCTTCATGGAGGGATTCAGGGGGGTGTAGAGAGTGGGAGAGGGTGGAATGCAGTCTCTTTTCCCAGCATTCCTCAATGTGTCATCAGTTCACAAGTTCAGCTGTTACCTCATGACATTCACTGTATTAGCCTTTAGCTTGACAATCTGGCTGTAAACTAAAGAAACTGAGCCAAACAAGAGGTGAATTCTGTTTATTATTTATTATTTATAAGACATGAGACCCTCCAGTTTTCAACTCACAATCAAGTCAAATCACAATCTCATCTTTATTTTTATCTATAGTTTCTTCTGGGCACCAATAAGATTGAATTGAGAATGCAAGTCTCCTGCTGAGGTTGTATTCTGAGAAACAAACCCTGTAATATCTCGAGTTTCAGGAAACATCTCTCAAATGTTATAAAACTGTGCTCAGGTTTCCAAGAAACATTTTTGTAGAAGGAACATCTGAGAATAAAAATGTGATACCCAAATGAAACAGAGCTCCATTAAAGATCACTTGAATAAAACTGGAATTTTATGGCTTTTAGTCCATGTCCACGTAAACTATTTCTTAAAACTTTTTCTCATAGAATTTATTCAGTTCTCATTTAACACTTAACCCCTTAAAATAACATTGTCTTCCAGGAAAACAGGAGAAGTATTGATGAAGCATCTTGCACTTGGCAAATCTAATAAAATGCTCTTCAAGAATGTTCCCTCCCTCTAATACCACCTAATAACACAGAAACTTTACATTTTTGAGTCAATGTGCTTAAATGTTTCATATCCCAGGCAAGAAGGGATGACTGATGTTCAGTCTTCACAATCATGATTCAATGCCAAAGAGTTTACACTAATCACAGC
Organism: Ambastaia sidthimunki; assembly: GCA_036877625.1. Lineage (NCBI taxonomy): Eukaryota > Metazoa > Chordata > Actinopteri > Cypriniformes > Botiidae > Ambastaia > Ambastaia sidthimunki. The sequence continues at coordinate 1,145 of JAZGTK010012184.1, forward strand.
AATAGACTCAGTGAGACCACAGATGGGTCACACAGATGACAAACTAAGATTTACCCTCTATTCAGATCATGAAAAAGATGCAAACATAGAAAATTTTCAAATTGGCTTTTTTTGCCAAATCCTCTTGGAGCATGTTATGCTGGGTACGTTGTCCACCTAAATCCGGAATGAGATCATGTCTAGTTTGATCGCTTGAACCTAAATAAACGAGCCAATAACAAATGCTGACTTATGGACTAGTGGTAATACTATGGTATTATCTATTTAAAATACAGATGTTTTTCTGCCATCTGTGTTTTTCTATCATCAAATAAGATACTTTTTGACATGTCTTCACAAACTCAGCTCATTTATCACCAGAAACTGATGCATGATGTTTGTTTATACAGAGGGATTGGCTAAAAATTGGCTCCTCTTCCGTTGACGCGCGTGTTTGAGGCTTGCACAGGCATGCAGTGTGTTTGTCTGTCTTAAGTAGGAGATTCCAGCCCTAGGCAATGAAGTTTAACAGCTGTAACTGAGTAGAGCTAATATGAGCTCACAACTCTAAACCTGAGGGCAAGCTGACCCGTATGTTTTTAACAGACTCCTTTATTTCTTTATTAGTGCCGCTTGTTTGGGCAGGTATGGCTATTGTTACTGCTCATACTTTGTATCCTTCCATCAAGTTGTCTTCTTGTTAAAGGGGGCTTCTGCTGAAGTAATCAGGTTTGCATTAAAGAAAGGAACTGGGCCATATATAGGGACCAAAATGTCTTGGAGTCTTTAGGATGGGATCTTTTGTCTTGGGCCGATAAGCATGAGCTTATTTTATTAACTTGAGATTTTCATTAAATATGCAAAAAGCTTAAATATGCAAAAGCTTATTTGGAGCAACAACATTGGAATAAAGTGCAGATAAAACATTTTAGTCATCACCTTGCCTCATATGGAGCTCATTTAAAGACAGCTGTTTGCTGGGAAGTGCACATATCTTACACGCAGTGCGAAGGGAAAGCAGAATCAGTCAGTGGATGGGGGTCAGGAGTTCACTCTGTTAGCTGACTGCTTGTGGCTGGACAGATTAAGACATTTGCTTTCTGAATACAGTAGCTGCTTTACCGAACCATCACCTCCGAACCATCACCACTGCTCATATCCGGCATGTGACATCATAGTGATGTTCTTTTGAATAACCATCAGAATTGTATTAGTTTGTTGCTTTATGTTGGGATGTTTTATGTTGTTCTTTATCGCGTGGATGTGACTGATCATGCAAACAAATAATCTCTTTGGATTACTTTACATAACTCTTAAGGCAATACAGATTTTTGTAGTTAATTGTCCTCAGCATAGTTACAATGGTAACCGATATCATGATATGCAAATACTTGTTGTTTTTTTGTCTTTTTTTATGTCTAATTTAAGCCCACGAAACATCATACTTAATTTCACTACTGATAAAAAAAATTATGTTTAAAAATATATTTAATGAAAAATTACAAATTTAAAACAATAGAAGTATAATTATTCGAAGCAAAGATGTTTATAAAATAATACTGAAACCATTTTTATATGTGTGGTGACTGATTGTGCACTTAAAAATGTCAAAAATTTGTATTGGATAGCAAGTGTCTACAGGTTTATTATCTGAAATATCACCCACACCTAATTTCACAACAAACTCTATAGTGTCTCATGGGTCCAGGACGTCATTTGTGAGATACCTTCAACCTGAATGGTGTGGAGTTTAGACTCATGCTCTTATGTAGAAGTAAATAGCTCTCTTGTCTTTGTTCAGCTTGCAGTCTTGCAGTGTGGCTGTTTGTTTTGTTTAGACCCTCCACATGAGGGTGAGTCAGACCCTGCAAATGTACCTCAGTTGGCCCCTGCGTCATCAGAGCCAGATGTGGCCTATTAATTACAGTGCCTTTACTTCTCCTTATGCGCAACTGTTTTAAGGTGTTGATATGAAATTGGGTAGATCTCAGATGAGATTTTAAAATATCTGACAGCTTCTTTAGCTAATGTCAGACACTTTATTACAGCTCACAAATATTCTTCTGCTCTTGATCCACTGTTATAATCAGGTCATGTTGGGATTTTGGAAAGTGGGTCATAAAGCAAGCGGAATATTCAGGAAGACAGAGGAAAAAATACGAAATCTGTCAAGCTGACCTTAAGCTTTCATTGTGAGAGACACATTTTTAAGTAATGAGAAACTTGTCATTCTGCCGATCCCGAGAAAAAAGAAATATAAGTTCTGCACAGCAGAACAGACAATCTGTTCTCTTGAGAGGATGCAGGAGGCAGGATGGTTTCCTGAGGAAACGCAACTGAATGGAGAGGTCGTCAGAGAGGGACCCCGACCCTCGCGGCCCTCCTAAGCTCGGCCTTACCTCGCTTCCTCAGGAAGTTGTGTGGTGGATGAGTCACCGGTCCTTACAGGGGGCAGTCATCATTTATTTATTTATTTATTTTTGGAACACTGTAAATAATGTAACATTTGCTACGGGAATTAAGGTATAGCTGTTAATATACTTAAATACATATATTCTTTAAAAAAAGAGTGTTTGGTATCCACTCTCTCATTTTTAGGACTCCTGTTAGTTTTAAATGACTCCTGTAGAGTCAAATGTAGGAAACATTCATTTATGTTAATAATGTGCTATTGTTTTATTCTTTTATTTGAAAATGTAATTTATGTATTTCAAGAAATCATATATGTGATGTCATATATATTTGATCATACATGTCTAGATGCCCCTATTAAAAATGTGTAACCTGTTAAAATATAGCATTCACATGATTCCATTAGACACTAAACAGTTCAGTCTATCAGACAGTGATACACTACATTCTGTGTCTTGTAAATGAAACTCTATCAGCAATAATTCATGAAGACACACAAACAACAGTTTCCTGAGATTGACTTCCAGCAACTTAAATCTTTAAGAAACCTTAAGGCTGTTAATGAAAAGCTTGCTAAAAAGCAAACTATACAAACACTTTAAAATACTGTGAAAATGTTCAAACTTTAGCAAACTTACTGTAAGGCTGTTTTAACATAAACTGAAATGATGTGCATGAATGAGTGAATGAACACAAACAGGCAGCACAGCTGTTTTTTATGTGCTGTGGATGATATACAGTATCATGCAATGCACAGAGATTACCTGCTCCTGTCCAGTGGATTTCTAGTGTGTTTTCATGTAAGTCCCACAGTTTCACAAACTGTCCACCTGTAGCCAAAAGCAAAGCAGTAATACATTGTTGTAAAAGAGCGCTTGATAAGTTCATGGCATCTAGCTGGAGTATAAATAAACCTGAAGCACTGGCAGTGTAACACATCCAGAGTGATTTAAGAGAGAAATATTCATGCAATGAAGTATTTACTCCAATTGGAATGACTGCAGAAAACAGAGGCTGTATTCTATACAGTGTGGATCCATTTTACATTTAATGCAATTTTTTTGCTTTCTCCCTTTTATTCTGTATACATTTGTTTATTTCTGTTTGAAATTAGTTTAGCTGGGTTTATTATGGCATTCACAAATATTGGTTGTGATCTGATTGTGTAAGCCAACTGGAGTAGGTCAGACTGGAGTTTTGGTCATTTTTTAAAAATGAATCAGAGGCTATGATTCAGTTTCTTAATATGTAAACTTGAAAACCAGATGTAGACAAGTGCAGAAAAAACCTCTTAAATAACAATATAAAATATTTTATATTGTTATATTGTTACAGATCTAAGATGTTGTTTTGCTGATCTATAAGAATGTGATTCACGCATATTGTACACATAAGACATTAATAGTGACATGTGAATTAATTAGATGTTAAAATACTTTTGTATGTCCCACCTTAATATACAAATACAAATGACTAATAATCCATTGGTAGGGCTGCATAATATATTAAAGTACCCCAAATGTTATAAATAACTGAATATGTCTGTAAGCTGTGGTTTATAATCAATGGTGGTATTGACTGATAGTCCTTTTGTAACAGCTTCTGAACCTTTCTTAACTTATGTTCACTTCCAATCACTTCCAAAATAGGACAACACAGAGGATCAGTTTGAAGCAGTGGTTTGAGTCAGACACGGATTGTCTGAGGCTTAGCTATATTTCGGACCTCTCAAACAGTGAAGATTCACCTCACGTTTTCATCCTGTGACATACCCAGTTCAAACCCTAAGACCCATGCTGACGTTCTGAAAGGGATGAAGTGGCTCACGAGGGAAATGAATAATGAGAAAACGACCCCCAGCCGACGTGCTGACATAGACGTGTGCCAACAGACCGGCCCTTATTTCTCCACCACTAAATAACAAACACATCTGGACCATATTTGCGCTTCCTGTGCCAGGCTTATCCTCAGTTCTGCTACACCTCATAATGGCTTCAATACATGGCATGACTGATCCATGGTCTCCATTTGTTTAAAGTGGTCATTAGCACATATTCCATCCATTTAATTATTAAATCATATAGTTTTTTTTAACTACACACTTTTATAACATGAAAAAATATAGCCAGGATGTTTTTTGAAGAGATGGAACCAGACGTACAACTAATTTGCTTTTGAATAGAATGTTTTCTTATATAAGGCTTATTGTACACACTGTTAAAATGATATAGCATGACCAGACATGTTAAACATGTTCGTAACAGTAAACAGTTGTACTGATCGCAAAGCTTGGACAGATTTTGCTTGACAACAGCTGTGTGGAGTTTACATTTCTCAGATGGTTCAGATATGATTATCAGTTTGTGTTATTGTATATATAAAGACAAACGTGCCAGTGGTGTAAAATATAGAGTCAGTAGTCTTATGGCTTGACAGTGCTTGATATTGGCACATTTAAACTTGCATCCAACTTTCAGTTATCTTTAGTTATTGGTCACTACCAAAATGAATATTTTCTTTACTTTTTACAAGTACATATCGATAACCTCTAGATGGAAGTTAATAGATATGTTTGATTTCACACTTTCTATTATCACAAAATAGTAGATCAAAAAGTAGAACACAAAGATTAGTGCTAGGATATGTTATGACCCCAGACTATAAATCCTAAAGTAAGCTTGAGGGCCACTCATCTGTCTGCTTAGCACATTAGCATGTTCGGTTCACGTCAAAATCTTATTGAATTTTAGCTCTAGACGGAGATTATTTATGAGTCTTCAGTCTTTAAAGTCATTGTGAGGGTGTTTTGTGTGACAGCGTGTTAGCCTTAGGAACATAACTGTGACAGATGAATGGAAGTGTTGGCTCAGAGTGTTTACAGGTCTGTTAACCTGCACTGTGTCTGTGCTATGACAGCTCATTTTAGCCTTTTCTGTTTGAACTCTGACTGTCATGCGCAGCAAAAGCTTCTGAATGGCCTAAGTTTTATTTATCTCTTTTAATGTACTCATTTACATTAACTACATCTAAGCTAACTGGGAACATTCTCAGAACGTTTGCTAATATACTCTAATAGTTCTCTTAACATTATCAAAAAAATCTATTTTTTTATAGTTTTTGCAGTAATGTTAGTAGAATGCTTGTTAATGTTATGTCATATATCGATGTCAAGACGTTATTCTTAAGTTGTTACTAGAACATTCTTAAAAAACAATGTAGAATTTTAAAAAAGTTTGCATACCAATTATATAACCAAGCAATAACGTTAACACAGCATCTAAAAAACTGGATGTTTTGAACTTTCCTTAAACATTCAAAATAACATTTTAACGTTTTTATTACGTAATGGAAATGTTCTTATAACTGTTAGCTGGGATTGCATAACCTCTGTTTTTGCTCCATTGTGCTGAAGAGTTGTTAATAAATTGTTGGCTCAGCCTAAAACACATTAAGCAGATTAGTATGTATATTCTGATGATAATACCCTAATTTGGCCTGTTTACAGAGTGTTTTTTATTTTGCTAAGCCTTTTTAAAAAGCGCTAATTCCATAATGAGGAAGTTTTTAGCTTTGGTAATATTTTCTGACATGTGAAGACTGCATTACAGTGAGTTATGAAAACAGTGCGTGTAAAAGGACTGATACGTAATATTTCATTGAAATCCACAGGGAATGAAATGATCCCTCTCATTACGTCTGATATTTTGAGTAAGACTACAAAATGTGCTCTTGTGAATTTAAGAGGTCTGCGTTTAATCAAAAGAGACTTGTGTGCTTATTCTGACACACATTTGACTGGGACTGTTTCAGACACAGTAATGTTACGCACACTATTTTCTGAAGCATTTTAGACCTCGTTAATGCCTCAATTATTTGCACAACCACCTTTTTATCCACCAATAGAATATTTGTTCTATAGTCTGCAAAAATGCTACCAAAATCTTTTTATTAGCATTCACCAGATGCTAGAAGTAACAGCTCGTAAAAGCAGGTGATTTACATTTTTCTAAAAAGTTACAATGCTGGCTAGATCCCTGTATGTACTGCCGGTTTAATTTTATTAATCTCATTTCTTGTAACCACTAGACCTTTCTCGTTTATCATCTGATCTGTCTGTCACTAGCAAATGAATCATTTATTGGTTTGCAAATTATGTCAATTCCCATTTGGACTGTGTGGACCGCGAATGTTCTCTTCTATCTTCAAATACATTTGATGGCACTATATCTGTGAGATTGTGTCCTTTCCAGCTTTACAACATCAACATGTTCCTCCAATAAAGCACCTTTCAGTGTGCACCTCTGATTTCTTCTCCTTTAAATCTTTGAAAATGTTTATGTAGCATTAGAAACAAATCAAAAAGCCTTTCAACCCCTTTATGGCCTATAACTTGCATTATTCACTGCATTGTGTCATTTGGACTTTTTAGAATATGGTCGTGAACTCACACTGCGTCCAGTGATCCTAAATGATGAAGAGCCCAAACACAGGCCAAAAATATCAAAAGTTAATGAATGCCAAGAGAGAGAGAGAGAGAGAGAGAGACCTGTACTACAACTGTGAATTTCCGGTAATAGCAGGGGATTACAGCAGCTCTTTCCTATTAGAGCAGAAAGATGGGTTCAACTCAGTGAACTTTCACCGGGACACGTGGAATGCTTGAATTCCCTACAGTGTCACTACTGGACTCAGCTGAACTACAACCTGGAATATTACAAGTCATTGGGTTTTTACTGCTCCGTAACAATTATACAAACTTTTTTTTGACTCATTATTTGTTATGACCAGGCCTACACAGAATTTGCGCCCAGGAATTCCACAAAAAGCTGCAGAGATTTCTGACAGGTTTCCAAGGAATTTGAAATCATGTCTTATGACATATGTATCTGTTGTAGCTTACAGCATATGATAATGTTCCTCATTTATTGTAATGTTTTATTCTGTAATTCTTAAACCACTTTTTCTTCTGCAGGCCACACAGGGCGTTTGCTGAAGTCCCTGTGTTTCACCAGTATGACATTTCTATTGCTGCATATCATCTACCAAATCACAATCAACAGTCTGTTAGCTGGGGAAAACATTGAGCCCAACTTCAACTGTGAGTACCAACTACAGTACTTGTAAATATAGCCAGACACAGGTTAAAAATATCCCAAAGGACATCTTATTTATTTTCTCATTTGCTTCTTCTAGACAGCAACAGGATTAAACTGAGAGACAATGAAAATGATCTTAGATATGCACATTAATTTCATAACTGTAACAAATATTGTGTCAACCATATTCTTAATTGTGTCTACTTTATTTCCCCTTTAATTTTGGGAGAATTATCTGAGATAAAGCTGATACTTAAATGAAAAATACCTGAGTTTTATTTAAAGCAATAGTATATTTTTGCAATTCTCCTATCATTTACTCACCCTCATTTTATTACAAACTTGTATGACACAAAAGAAGATATTTTGAAGTACAATGGTAACCAAACAACAGTGGCACCCATTGACTTCCATTGTATGAAGACAAAACCTCTGAGACATTTCTCAAAATATCTTCTTTTGTGTTCCACAGAAGAAAAAAAGTCATACAGGTTTGTGATAACATGAGGGTTTAAATTTCCAGAGCTATTTATGAAAAAATCCTCTGAGAAATAGTTTAATTTGTATTTGTTTTAGACCAATAGATTAGTCGTCCAAATAAAATAATTGTCTAATAAAATAACCACACAAATAAAAAATGGGCTTGCAGCACTTTAGGGTAGATTTTCACCCTGGACTGTAATCACACAGTGTTTGTGTCCAAAAAGAAAATAAAGAACTCTTTGTTAACACTTGTCTATAGCCATATAATCCATATAATCAACTTACAATTTTTTAATTATAATTATTGTAATTGCTGCATGTGTTCACCACAGTGTTGAATAAGTGGGAGCCAGGGTAGATGGGAAGGTGGTAGAGGGAAGCTTTTCTATTGGTTAATGTACAAAAGTCCAAACACTGCCATTGAGCTTTCAACATGCCAACTGCCTGTTCTGTCATCGTCCATGTGTGGCAATATTTGTTCTTATATATTTGTTTTATTGGTTTTTAACCAATAAAAGGGTTTTTGAATAGGCAAAAATAGTTAAGAAAATTAAAAATTGTGCTACAGTCACATGACGTAATGCCATTTAATTTATTGGTTGACATCAAACCCAATCATATTCATGTTATGACTCTTATTAAACTTATGAATTAAACTACCCAGAAACAAACCATAAAACATTACCTGCGGTTACAGTCAGTTAGCAACACTGCTATTAGATAAAAGGCTGAAATCTTCGGTTAACCCGGATGCTTTGCAGCGACTCAGAAATGCTTTTTTAAATGCATAAATGAAAAACCTCAAGAAGTGTGCATACAAATTTTTGAAACTTTGGGTGATGTTGTACATATTCTCAAATAAATCTTAACGTGAGCACAGGCAACAGCATACAAATTTGCCTAAGCCTGTTTTGTGCATTTTAGGCTACTGAGCTGGACAAAGGTGACCTAAGGTCAAAATGCACGCCTGGATCATGTTACCGCGACACAAACACTCAAACAGAACCCCAGACCGTAACTAGGCCTCGGCCCAAGCAGGCCTGCACACAACTGGCACGCAGCACTAGCCACAAGCATAAAAGCACCAACATCTGCGCTCAAGATGGAGATAAACTTATTATGATCAGTGAAGGACCCATGACAGACTCAAGCATGTGCTCAGGACGTGTGGTTGTCTTTCTTGTGATCACAAAATACAATTGTGGAGGATCTTGATATACCAAAGTTTCTTCAAAAACCTTTTAGCCTAAAAAAACCCTTTACCCTCCAAAAACAGTTAGCCTAAATGTGAAGTGTATCATTTCCGCACCACTAGATTTGCTTTAAATAAATTTATCATACCTACCAAAACCCTTGTATTTTATCTCCCCCAGCCTTTTTAGAGGATTTAGGGTAAAAGAAATTTAATGTTTTTTTAGTCTGGGTGAGCACATTTTAATGGAAACCCTTCTTGCATACAAGTGCCAAAAACAACAGTTGGCATATAAAACAGCCCTGAGCCAAAAAAGATAGTACCTTTGAGACTTTTAGTGACTAGATTTGTATTCGCAAGGACATGCGTCTATGAACACGACTAAATATTCTTGCCATGTATAATGCAAACCTTTCGTAGACTCTTTTGTATTTACCTCATGAAAGTGTATGGTTGCCCAATAATTTGATATGAAATAACTCTTGGCTAAAAGGATCTAATGCGAGAAACTACAAAGTGAACAGTGAATAAGCATTAAAAAAAGGAAAAGCAATCTTGAGTTCTGTCTTTTAGAGAAATTTGGTGCCAAGTTGAATCTAGTGTATATGAGTCGAGATCTTTAAAAGTTGGTGCATTAGTTCATGAATTCCAGGCCTGAACCATCAGTATGAACAGTGGGCATGCAGAACACAAGGATTTTACTAATGAATGCCATTAGTTTAGTTTTCAATGGTTTATTTTTTTTACTTTAATTAGAATAAATGCAAACTAAGTAACAAAAAAAAGTATTTCTGAAGTACCTTGGAGTACCGGGTAAATGCTATGGTCCAACAGTATTATAGTCATTTAGTTCTGTGGTATACTGTATATTAAAGTGCCATGATATTATTATCTGATATTACCATCTCACAGGTTTGTGTATGTGTGTGTGAGAGAAAGAGAGACAAAGAGAGAGAGAGAGAGAGAGAGAGAGAGAGAGATTGTTTTTTATGACATTGTACTAGTGACAGGGAAATTATAAAATTATATATAAAATATATATCATTTTATATAATATATATCATCCATATATATCAAAAAATATATCAAATTTATGTATATAAAATATGTTTTATATACATACATTTTATATTTTAACATATTTCAAATGTTAAACCCCACATAAACCGCACATTGAAATGACTCCGAGTTTTATATAAAGCCACAGGATTTTACATTACAGTTTCATCTCTGGAGGCCGAGCTGTTTCATATCAGCCAAATATTAAGTCAAGTTAAAACTTGTGGCAATTACAGCAAACAAACCACTGGAGCACATATACTCGCAGTCTTTGAGTATTTTCTTTACAACCCTGTAATGAGAAGCAGTTTCTTTTGTTGGCAAATCTTTGCGTAACAGTTTCTAATGTCGTATATGCATAGCTTTACTGTACTTGTTGTATGTATTGCTGAGAGCCAGTTTTTTCTTTCCTGAAGCTGAATGGTTTGATCCTTCTCCATACATTTTACACTATTAAAAAACATTCTTTATCTTTGTAAAATAATTTTACTGCTGTTTGGTCATTTCTCAGTTTGGGGAAGTAATCTAAAGAATTGTTCCTTTTGCCTTTCTTTAGATACAGTTGAAAGTGTTAGCATATTTGTTAGCATACAATTGAGCATTTAAATCAGTACAAGCACAGTTTCAATGTCACAAAACTATTGCTAGGCATTGACAAAGCGCTTTAGGAAATTCATGCATGAATAAGAAATACTCCCTTGTAAGCACATGCATTTATCTGAACATTTGACACCTTTTCTTTTATTTTTATAGTGGTCAGCCAAAGGCCTTGGTGCATTTGGTGTCCATATGGAAGTGAACTGTGGTCAGCATGACCGTGCCTTGACTATCTCATACCCGGTGTGAGATCAGCTCTTTCCTCTTTATACTTTATTAAATTAGCTTCATAATGGATTAGAACTGATCTACAGTAGCAGTTAAGAATCTATCTGTTCCCATCAGCCAATGGAAGACAGGCAGCTGCACATGCAAATTTGGAAACACCTGGTGTGTATATTATACACATTTTCCTGGTAATCCACAGTAATCCACATTACTTTTATATTAAATAATAATATATATTTATATATTTTTTTCAATTTCTGAGATTAACTGTAATCCACATGTGCAGTAATTAGTGGTTGCTAAGGCAACCTAGCAACCAATCAAAACACCCTAACAACCATCTGGCAATGTAGTACAGTATCTCAGCAAGCACTGACTATAACACAGTCAAATAAAAAATGTTCTTATCACTGTTTCTAACGATTCATTACTGGCATGCTTACACTGTGTCTCTGTGTGATGCGGTAAATCTGGCCTATGCCAAAAATTACATCTCTCTCTTAATAAATCTGAGCCAGTAAAAAGGCATCTGCTGTCAGCTCTTAATCCTCAATGGTCTAGTGTCAGCTATGCAGAGAAACAAGAAATCATTGAGGCAAATTTAGCGATGAAAGACCTTGATAAATGGTTTCACTGGCTCAGAAAGTCTAAAATCCTGTTTTACAAAAGCTGCCAGTTTTGTGCAAAACCTTTTAAAAAATTTAGGTTCCAAACTGAACAATGGCACTGGTTTAATTTACAAAGATTGCAACACATTTGACTCTAAAACGGAAAATAATCACTGAAAATTTGTCATATTCTAACCAGGCTTGGCTGAGAAAAATGGCCTGGCTGGGATTACCCGTTACCTAATTGTTATGTTCCTTAATACAATTAAATAACTGAATAGTGTGCTCTAGTATAAATGTATCACCTGAGGAAAGTGGTTGATTGCCTTTTGAAATGTGAACATTAGCATTTAGCTACTCAAACTCGACACATTTTTGCATCCCAAAGCATGTCACACAATTAGTTAGACATTGAATCAGTGTTGTCTGATCGGTACTGACTGATTATGTTGCTGTGCAACACCGATTGGACGTCACTTTATTTCCCACCTCCTGCTCTGGCCTTGTTGAGAGAATTATTAGGCCATTGTTCCTCTCAATGGCAATTGTGTGAGGAATAGCAACCTGTATTAGTGCCAGTCTTTTCATCTGTCACTGAACTGTACAGCTGCCAGCAATAAGAACAAACACCCGAACGCAGTTCGTTCTGTGTCGCCAATGCTTTTGTTGTTGATAACAGTCAGCTTCCTCAGGATGTGTAGTTTGTTGCTCTCTAAAAATATTCCTTCACTTTGTCCCATATTTTTTTTACATGCAACTTCTAACAAAGGCTAGATGTCACCTAGTGTTTCCCAAGGTCACTGACAATTATTTTTTGTTGTTCACATTTTTGTGTAAAACATGAAACTGACTTCAAAGCACTGAGTTTCAACAATAACAAATCACTCAATTCCAGGGTAGGGCTGTTTGTAGAATGACTTACCCTCAGGTGCTTTTGTAAATACTGTTTCAGAAGTAAACTGAATACTTTGAACCTGAAAATAAAATAAAAATAAATACATAAATAAAATGTTTAAATCTAATCTATCCAGGTCCATGTTAACATCCCACATGTCAGTTTGTGTGTGGAGTTTTAGAACAAGAACCTGTTTTTTTCCTCGCAGGGTTAATTTAACTTTTTCAAAACATTTGAAATGAATACCACCCATTTCTGTAAAGACTTAGTTTTCAGTCTTCCCAAAGAGAAATATTATGAAATCATCAGACATTCAGTTGAGCAGTCTTTGTTTAGAAGACCACCCCACTAGTCCATCCTGAATGGTTTCCTGATCGTCATGGCTTACATTTATTGTGAAGGCCTTGAGATGTCCACCTGAGACAACAGGAGCCAGTCTGGAGAAACTGTGGGAGGAAACACAGGAATTCTTTTTTAAAGCTTGCGATTAGACTTTTAAATATGAAACTTTATGTTTTATGAGCTGCAATGACTCGCCATGTCAGTATGGAAGCCAAGATTCCCACAAGCTGCATTTTCTAGTCACTATCGATATCACAACTCACATTTTTGACTTGATACAGGTTTCCAAATGTAGCATTATATCGAGCTTTGATCGTGGCCTCTGTATGTTCTAAGAGGGGCATATTCTGGAACGTCTCAAAAAGAAAGAAAACAACATCTGGCGTCTATTAGTAACTGGACTTAAACAAAAATATTTGGACACCTAACAGATAAAGGAAAGTAATGGCCTCTTTAAACTACAGTTATTACTTACATGTAGTGTCCTTAAAGACAGGCTTAGATGCATGTATTTAGACATTTAAGGATGTATATCAGTAAGGTGACCACATAAAGACTTTCTATTATCAAAGTAGGTGTTTGAAACCAACACACAAAACCACAGCTGGAGAAAACTCACATTTGTGTGATTTAGTTTCTATATTAAAACCTTATTACTGAAATTTGACAGCATTTCTATAGCCAACTAGCCCCATTCTCCCCCTATATCTTGTATGTACATTTATTATTCTCTAACACAGTAAGGAAATGCATAAATCATAGGCATAAAATTCTTATGTTGTGTCTGTCAACACATTTATAAGCTTGAGCATAATTGTGGTGTTCAGCTCCACACAACCCTTAAAGGTTAAGACCTCACAGAAACAAAGTCTTGTAAGCAACTTGAGCCAAAGGTACATACAGTCTCAGCAGGAATTGTTTTTATCTTTATGTTACTTTCACATTTTTCCTATCTTCCATATAAATGTACTTATAATTTCAATTATGAGAGAATGCTTGTGCCTTAAATATTTGATGTAGCTGTATATCTATATTTTAAATGGTACCATAAGAAAT
>JAZGTK010012187.1:0-15090 GCA_036877625.1 Ambastaia sidthimunki
ATACTACACTGACGTTAGTGGACTGTGTTGCCAGACAACTCACATGTTTCCAAACATAGGAGAAGTGTGTAGCGTGACCTCGTTCATCTTGTTCTCCTATGCTTCACATTCACACGAGAAGCTCCACATTCTCAGCTGTTAGGATTCTGTCTGTCCACACTCTTTAAACTGAAGACATGCGGGTAATAATGGGCCTCCAAATTATCTTACAACATCACTGGATCAAACACCTCATGTACAATGTGCAATTAAATCCCTAATTGGCCAACTAGTTTAAAAATGTTAAAATTAGAGACAGAGTCATAGCAAAGTGCCAAATAAATACGTAATCTGAAAATCACACAGACCATCAAGCAAATCGAGATTTCCCACAATCTGCAAATGACACATTGGAAAGTAATTTCTGACTCGTAATTTTATTGGGGTTTAACCAATCAGACGATTCGGAGGCTTTGCGAAACATATTGAGGCCTCTGGTTATATTATATACAAAGCTGTTTTGGCACATGCTTGTTTGCTGCTCCTGTTTTGGACATTAGGGAGGAACAGTATTGGACATCTGAAAAAAAAACCTACACTCAAAAAAGTAGACAGTTTTGTAGACAGAAACAAAAGTCTTCTGAGCATATGCTGAATAAGTCAACATTTTGTGTTACAATTGCCCCTGTCTCCTCACTTACCCTTCCACTGTTCTGATACAAACTCATCCTTCATCATTCAGTCACCTCATAGACACCAAGAACAGTGCAGGGCGGTGGAACAAACAGCTGTTTTCATGAACCAACCCTCTATCGCAAATTTCTGTCCTCCTCACTGGCTGAAAGAACAGCTCTGTTCTCTACTGGACAACATGGTGCAGATACACAAGGAAAAGAAGTGTCTTGTTAGCAGCTACTCGAGCAGAGACCGATGGCATTTCAGACGTACAGACAGAGGGGATGACGGATAAAAGGGACTGAGCTTTGGGAGCAAGGGGAGAGTGGAAAAATGTCACCCCATTAATAGAGTGAGACAGAGCCCTTTATTTGCTCTGCTGAACCACAGATATAGACTTTCCAGTCATGTGCCTTTCTGGATTTAATTTTGACCATAACTGAAAAATGTGAAAATAGGCCTGGCCAGAATGTAGCGTGTTTCACACAGAACTTGATTTTTCCTGGACAACTGATGTCTGTTTTCAGTGAGAGATATTTGTGCAAAAAAAATCTGATAGGAATTTTATTCTTATAGCTCACAAGGGAAACTTTATGGCCTGAGGTGAAACACGCACTTCTATGCATAGACTTGAGTTTTCCATTGTAGCATTCTGGTTTTAAGAGATTTTTTTTCACAGCACAGTATACAGTATTTCTACTGTATTCATAGTATACAGTAGACCCCATAATGCTGAGGACTGTGGTCAAAATCATTATTTTGCAGGAATTAATTTAATACACATTCTTCATTACAGATGTTATCTTTATAGATGTTATATTTTACAGCATAAAAATGTAAGAAAACATGAATATGAACTACACTACATTTTATTTATTTTTAATTATGTAGCTCTTTTGGTTTAATGGCAGCATGATCTTGCACTGGCATAGATTTTACAAATTTGGTCAAAACCTGGTGATCCATCAGCATGATTTAAAGGCAACGTAGACATTTTTTCCAGAATATTTTTAAAAAATGTCACTGTTTTGTGTCCATTCAATGGAAATCAATGGGTGCCACTGTTGTTTGGTTACCAACATAATTCAAAATATCTTTTGTTTTCCTCAGAAGCAAAAAAATTACATAGGTTTGAAATGATGTGATGGTGAGTAAATGATGGAAGAATTTTCATTTTTGGGTGAACTATCACTTTAATTTAAAAAAAAAATGAATTTCAAGGTCTAAGATTCCTAGAAGTTTAGCTTTTGATTTCTTTTGTCAGTTGAGTGGTTTTCTTTGCAATGTGCAAGATTATTCATTTAATTGAATCCTTCATTTAAGCAGACTGATGATCCAAGCCACACCCAAAATTCCTGATATCACCCAATTACCACTTTTGACTGGCAGACACACAGGGTGTTATGAGAGGGTGTGTCAAGGCAGGCTAACTTGAGACCATGCTTGTAAATTCATCCCGAAGTTAAACATGTGACCTTCTAAAACATACCATGACTTATTGACTTATCGCCATCAAAAGGAGATGTAAATACTTAGTGCTGGGAGGTGTTTAAATACCATATGTACACGACCATATTTGTCTGTTGAGGTAAAACAGTTTTCTTCTCAAGCTTATTTGGACTCTAATTTGACATGGGATTGCAATCTGTGTTTGGTTAGTTCTGGGCAACCATCCAGTGTGTGTGGATGGATGAGCAGACTGTAGCACGAGACCATGATTCATTGTGCCAGGCTGCTGCTGAAGTCAGCCAATGACCACAGTCTGCTAGCGCTTAGCCTGATGTTCCATTACTGGGGATATTAGAGTAGTTCTGCTCAGTCACATTGCTCGGGTGAAACCAATATGCCAAACACAGTACTATGAATCTGACCTTATATAGCCTACTGTAGGTTATGATTCACAAAGCTTACAGTACTTCCTGTATTACAAATCAGCATATCCTGTAAATGAGACTGATAAAACACAAAATCAATTTTTGAAATTTTTGTAGCAAGGTTAAAAGTCCTTGATGACTCATTTTTTCTGTAGTTAGAAGTAATTGTAGCACTTTTAATTGTATGCTTAACAAAATTAAATTAGCCAATTGTATTTTACTGATTTATACATTCCATTTAGAACTTGTGTTCTCTTCAAACATTGTAACCAACCACAGAAATTATTCTAAAGGTGTATCACTACTAACAAATGAATTTGGGTGAGTTTTGAGTGTTTTTGGGTTTTCCGTGTGAGTTATTATAAAGATATTTTAAAGCTCATTCCTAAAGAATGTGGACAGAATTAGTCACATTTTCAAGGAAACACTTCCCAGCATTTTGTGGTGGACTCTAAGTATGTCCATTAGGGAAGTGTGAACCACACCCCTTTCACAGTCACACTAACCCACCAGTTCAGCTCCAGAGAGAAAACGCCCACAGCTGTCTGCTGAGTCAGTACAAATGACCTGCTGATGGGACAGATACTTCCATACAGATATGAGTGACTAACATCCTACATAATCAAGTCATGAGGAAAAACCTCCACCTAATGTTATTTTCCACAAACTGAGTAACAATTTAGCATGATTCCTGTAAGTCAGTAAATGGAGTGATAATTTGAATTAGGCAATGAAAATGTTTGCATGACATATTGTAGCTTCTTATTTATTGCTGCAATGCAATCTGAAACTAGACATCTGCGGAAAAATTGCAGTAAGTATGAGACTTACTCACAGTTGTGCTTTTAATGTGTCAGTAAAAACAACATACAGTTGTTATATATTACAGCAACAGTTTGCGTTCGAGAGGCATTTAGAATTGCTATTATTGTGCATCATATCCCACACATAAGTGTGTAATATAATAAGACTCTTTAAAGCATTTAAACATAGTTTAGCTGAGATTAATTCTGCTGCTCTCACTTTCAATGTGTGTGTGTGTGTGTGTTTATGTTTGTATGTGTATAGAATTCTGCTGCTCTCATTTTCAATGTGTGTGTGTGTGTGTATGTTTGTATGTGTATAGAATTCTGCTGGATGACTCACTTCTTCCATAGTTGGATCAGCGCCAGAGTTTGAAACAAGAAGTTGCCCTTCCCATCTGCTAGACAAACCACTGTGGTACCCTTAGTGACCAGAGAGGGCAGAGTTTCTAAACAGTCTAAGACTGCATGGATTTCCTGAGACCATTTCCTGAGACTAAATGCTTTAGACATGTGCCACCAAAACAGAATAACCCATTTTAATCACAGAGGCAGCTGATCGTGAGCGCATCACAGAAATGACAAACCCTAATGCATCAACTTCAGACATAATTAATTCTGCTTTAGCACTCTTTGCTCTGTGGTGCGCCAAATCTGTTTACTCGAAAAACACCCATGCATGCCACTTTATAGAGGGATTTGTGCAAGCAATTACAGCAAACACAACCAATCAAATGGCTTTTTACTCTTAGCTTAAGCAAGAGAAAACCACATCCAGGTTTTAACCTAGATCCTATAATTTCAGCAACATTCAATGGCATATTTGTCATACTATAGCTGGAGGAGCAGATCTGAAGTGCACAAATGATGTGAATTTCACCACTGCTCGCCCTTTCAGTTCAGGAAGTTCAGGAGGGAAACATCAGGGTGAAAGCAGGATGTATTTATCTGCTTATAGAAGCTTATATAGAATCTAACATCATCTGAAGTCAAAACATGCAAGAAAACCTGCATTCTGTTTTACTTGCATTTTAGTCTTATGTTCTTATGTTCTACAACATGCAATATGTTTAATGTTATAGAAATGTTATTCAAACTTTTTTACAATTTAGTGAAAACTTTTGATATGTTATAAAATGTTGAAAAAGTTCTAATAACAATACTGCAAATACGTTTTTTGATTACTCATTTTTCTTTAGAAAACATTCCCTAAATGCATTTGTTCAATAATTATTGATTGTCTGACTTTTGCTTGCATTCTTATTCACCACTAAGAAGGATTGTATCCCTTCTGTAATATGAATCATCATAACCTGATTATAGCCAAACAATTGTTTCTCAACGTAGCATCTACTCCAGTTAGCAGAACTACCATTAGCTCAGCTATAGTTAGTTTAATCTCAAAATGAGTGTTTAGTGATGAAGTGATCCCTAAAGACCACAATGCTCTTCACACCTACGTCAGAGAACGACCGATGGACAATAAGCTGTGGCATTTTGGGAGCGTGACGGGGTTGTTGGCAGGGCCGCGTGCTGTGTGCAGACTGGATGTATTGTAAGCTAGATCCTGGCCAGGCTCCATGGCTGGTGCCCTCTCCTCCGCTGGGCTATGTGGCTCTGAAGGAATGTGATGACTGGGATGCTAACAGAGCCTGGTATTCATTCTCTACAGGCAGGAACTTTGGCTGCCTGACTCTAGCCCTGTGTGCTGTTCGATATGTGTGGCAGTTTATGTCTTGCTCTCTCTCTCTCTCTCTCTCTCTCTCTCTCGCTGTCTACAGTATCTCTCTTTCCTACACATAATGTACTTATTTGTCTGTCTGTCCCTTCATCTCTTTGTCTACCTCTCTCGCCCTCTTCCTCTATTTTTGTTTCCCATTTCTCTTTCTTAGAGAGCTGAAGTGTAAAAATCCATTGTTAATAGCCCTAAAATAATTCAATAATTTCTTCATTTACTAAGATAAATATATGTGTTCAAAAACACAAAAATTCTAATACAAGTTTTAATTAAAGCAAGGAGGAAAAATTGGGCCCTGTCCCAAATAGTGCACTTGATGAGCACTGAAGTCCACAAGAACATAGGCTGTTCCATTATTCATTTTAGGTTTCAGAAAGGTGATTGTGACTATAAATGCATACTTAGCATAGAACGCTCTATGTAATGTGTCAAGACCAATGTTGCCTAGCAACTAAAAACAGCCTACATTGCTTGACTACAATTATTATTTTTTTAAAATCAAAAAGTCACTTAAGTCATTGCATTTCAGTGAATTTTATCACAAACCGTAGTTTTAGGCACTCTGTGGTAAAATCACTGTAGCGCCTCTTGTGTTTTTTTATCGGGGGATATCAGTTCAAACATGGTGTACAGTATTTCAGTGCCCATGACAAATGGCATAACATTTCATCTCAAAACAATTATGATACGCATTATTTACACTTCACCCAGATGTCATGTAGCCCGTCTGTATGTCTAGACCTTTCATTTGACCGGCACTTTACAAAAGGATAAATACTCTGCAAAGTTTATCTGCCCTCACTTTCCCTGTGGTTTAGCCTAATCTGATCAATGGCGCCTGTGCTGTTCCACTGTGTAATGTAATACTGTTCTATACTTGGTTCCTTCAAGATTTTCCAGGAGACCTACAGTACAAAGAATGCAAAACTACTGTAAACATTAGCACTGCATGATGGTCCACACTCTGTGCCAAATTACAGGCCCTAATGACTAATTGCTTGCAGTGATAACCCTTCTGTTTAAAACTTTGAACATGAAAATGTGACATGAGAAGTAAGCTAAAAAAATTGCAAATGCACTTTCTCATACACAAACCTTAATTAGGATCATGAGGTCTCTACAAAGAAAGTGGCGTTACTATGTTCCATTAAAGGGACCACCCATTGGGACATATTTTTAGAAGCTTGCCAGAAGTTTAGAATGTGGATGTATATATATGACACATGCTCCAGCACCTGAGCTGTGACATTCCAAACGTCTATTAGAATGTTTCACACATGACCACACGCTAGTTTTCCATTCAAGATCTGTGAGGTTTTTAAGGGAAACAGGATTAAAAAAGCAAAGCAAACAGCCCAGAAATTTAGAGCAAAAACTGACATTTCATTGACATGCATACTGGACATTTTACTAAATAACAAGATTGTATTGAGATTAATAATCTAAATGTACTTTTTTCTCTAATTCGAAACATATTTCATAATTGCATGCATTTCCAATAAAAAAAGCAGTACCATAAAAAGCCATACTTAAAATTTATAGCACAACAGATATACTTTTTTGATCTATACACTGTTTTATTCTATATTAATGTATACATACTTTTTGCCAATGTATAACATTCCCTGCTTTTGGAGGACTGTATACCAGATGCCTATGGCTCAGCAGGGGGGCTACTATTGGCTGATCAGAGTTAATGACTCAGTTACTCCTCCACTCTTGTGTGATTGCAACCCCTATCAGCTGTGACAATAAGCGCATATACTGTTAACTGTAGTTGCCATAATGCTTCATGTGACAACCACAAACTGTTAAAAAAAAAGGTTTTTTAACTTAACATTTTGTTACTGGGATGATTTACAGTGAATGTACAAATGTGAAAAGACAGCACATAATATAATCATAGACTTTAGGTGTGCTGATAGCTGAACTTTATTGCTTTTTTATAAGGGGGCTGAGATGAAAGATTAAATAGCCACACAATGCTTATGACAGCTTGTGTAAGGAAAGAGAGGGCCTTGGTTTAATAAAGCAGGATGTTTAGGCATCCCTGACTGACATTTTGATGGAGTCAAAAAGGAAAAGGATATTTTCTAAAAACCTGATGGAGCCCTTTCCTGGTCCATTGTTCCTGTATTTCAGTGATGTTTAGATAAATACCATCACTTCCTGTCTGTCAGCATTTCTAAACTTCATGCGTTACATTTGTTTTGTGTAGAACATCATGATAATTATATGTTTTATTGCCCAGTAATGAAGAGGAATGCAGATGCAGTCTGTCCACACCTCAGAAAATCAGCTCTTAAAACCACCTGCAGCGTGGAAACCTGAACGAATGATCATTTGAGTGCTCAAGAGTCAGGTTCTCTCTCTCTCTCTCTCTCTCTCCTGAAATATCAGCCAGTGTCAGGTCTCATAGTGTTAACATGAAACCCATCTGCCCAACCCTCACAGAGCATTGATTCACAATAAAAGCACAGCAGTTTATCCATGCATTCAATATCCATTTGCATGTGTCAGTTTAAATCTGACACTCCCATCAATTATCTATGTAAATTCTTGTTTTATTTTTGTTAGATCGCATGTCTAATGTCAGTGCTATTCAAAACTTTTGGCTTGACCTAATACAAAATGTTCTTTAAAATTTATGGGAATTACTTTCATTGCTGTGCTGTAACACATGTTATGATAGTCTGGGGTCTCTACTTGTTGTCTAAGCACTGGAAGAAGGGAAAGTGTTTAAAAATGTATTTTTAACATTGTCATTAATTCCACAATTTTGGAATTAATATAAAGATTGTGTTTTGTACAAAATAAATTCAAATTCCAGTCTGCACGTCAAAGTATTCTCTTTGCAATACTTCGTGGCATTGAGAAAATAGGTTTGTCCTCTATAAATTTATGGCATGCAGTAGTACACCACAGACCCTTTACACCCACGCTACTGGGGTAAATATAGGGTAATCTTATGTTACAACTACGTCCAAGAGAGGTGCTCACTGTAGGCCCATAAAAAATTACATCAACAGTTGGTTTGTTGATCATGCCCTTACAGGGCATATTTAAGACAGGAAGAATCTAAGACGTAGGCTAATTTGTTTGCGTGTGCGTTAACTTCAGAATGTGTGTCAGGAGATGGATTGCTGGCACAATGCCCTGTTGAATCTCATCTTACTTTGTTGACAGAGCTAACCGATGGCTGTTATTAGACCACCTGGTGTGAAACTGCCACTCAGCAACACAACCTGAATCTCTAAAACTCAGTTTTTGTTAACTTTATGTTGGGGTTATAGATCTATCAAATATTCACATAAAAATAAAAACAAATAGTGAATGTTCAGTCTTTTTTTCTGTTGTGGGCTGATGGCTGGGTTGGCTGACTGGAATTTCATGCAATGTTATTTTAGTAAAGACACAGGCATCAGAGAGAACACCACAGAGAGATAACAGAGAGAGGCTCCTGTTGGGGAAGCTCACATTGGGAAACTCTGTTGGCACAGAGAGTAACAGGAAGGGAACTATGGTGAGCTCAGAACTGCAGTACAGCGTAGTGCTGAAATGTTTAAAAAAAAATTAAACCCCCCAAAAATTCTGTCTTCCTTTCTGGCCTTGTTTTTTTTCCTGTATGCTATTATATTTCTAAAGTATCTTTATATAGATTGTTGCACACAACAATTCATAGTGACCACAGGTAGCCAAAAATTACAATATAAATAGAACATATCTATTATTTAAAACCCGAGCATGACATTTTTAAATGTGACTGAAAATTACATTTCGGAGCTTCTGACCCTATGCTGCTTTTCTGATGTTTTATTGTCCTATTTACAATGGTTTAAAATGACACAAAGGAAAGTAAATGACTACATTTGCTGCTTATTTCATTAATCTAATGTAATTTCAAAAATCTAATAAAACACTCACTTCACATGGATGTTTATTGTGTAGCTTTCAGGTAGATTTGCAATAAAAGAACAACATCCTACAACAATTTGACAGTGGTTTTTATTAGCAAAATGTCTGACATTTTGTCCCCCTTCTTCGATATATAAACCAATGTGTTTTTACAGCCCATTAACAATTACTTAGGGACTCAGCAGGAAAAGCAATTTTCACTTTGTATGAGTCAATACATGTTAACATTCTTTTTGGAATAGACACAACCCCAACCCAGTACACCCACACAACACCCAGCCTCAGTTCTGGGTGCATATGTGCATCTCTTAGCCTGGACTGTAATAAGACACATGATTATTCTGTGATGAACAGTCCTGTGTGCTCTCTTCCTGTTGACTGAATCATTGATAAGGTAGTGGTAACTCATCCACCTGAAGGGGGGTGGAGGTTTGAAGATCAAGCAGTAATTAGAAGGTGTCACCTTTCAACTAACACAGAGATTCAAAGCTCAGATTCCTACATCCTAAATATGTTTATTGTTTGGAGGGGGTGTGCCGTTGTAAAAACTTTGGGAAACACTGTACTATAAAAATAGACAGGGTGGACGTCATGTTTAATAGGACAAAAATTAAAACTTATCAGGGGTAGAAAGAAACGAAGGTGTTAGTTTGAGGGGCTATTTCTACCACAGATGACCTATAAAAATAAAATTATGTTACCCAATGAATTCAGATTTTCACAAAACTTTTTTTAAAATTGTAAATAACATATGTAAGGATTTACATATATTTCATAGCTGCGAAAATGTCCAGATAGATTTAATCAGTTTAAGCAGCTATGTAAGCAGAGGTGGATTTCCAACATTTACATTCATACTTCCAGTGGTATTTCCTGTTCAGATCTGCCCCACCCCAGGGGTGAGAACTCAAACCCGTTTCATATGAAATATTAACTGCTGTATTTCCCTGTATAAACACAAATATGCATTGCCTTTTTCTGCATGTATTCCAGGGCTGATTGTCAAACGCTGTAAGTTTGATGGCTGGGTGTAGTCTCACATTGCCAGATCTTTGAAGAACTGCCATTTTACACAGGAAGGGCTGTCTGACTGACACTTGAAGCGATCAGTCACAATTTGTTTTTTCTGTGTCATTTAGGGGAGTTAGAGATACATTTTACAAACAATAATAGATCAGTGTAATTTCAAAATTTGAGTCCTGCTTTTTTAGAGGTAAAAATTAGTTTTATGTGTAGGGACAGGCTTTACAGATAGGGACCAATCAGCAAACAGCCTTACCACTGGATGAACCAATCAAAATCAGGGAAGTCAAAATCTCATGGGTAGTCAAATTTCGATACAGCACCAGCATTTAAAAGGTCAATGACAGTTGCAGCATTTACAATTAATTATTGTAAAGAAAACGCACTGTAAAATAGTTGAAAACAGAAACAGTGAACAGACTGTTGGCTGCCATCTGAGGCTAAGGGGAGGTCAGGTGAGAGAAAGAGAGACTGATGCAATACGTGTTGAAGCTTTAGCTTATGTGTCAACACATCTGAAACATTAGACTCGAAACACACAGATTATCTGCACTCTCACACATCTGCCCTGAAAGCACAGTGAAGGACGTCTGCCCTTGTGAAGCCTATATGCATCACTTTTCACAAGTTTTGATTTCTATTTGTACTCATTTCTAATTCAAAGGTAAGACTTATACTTTTAGCCACTTAATAAGCTTAAAATCTCTCTCAGAGGATCAAAAATACACTTTGTCTCAGTTCATTTGTGGCAGATCACTTTGAACCTGCTGAACTGTGTTATGTATTCTGAATGAGCACTGGACAGACATGTGGAGTAACTGACCAGGGGGTATGGCTGCCCAAAAAGCATGCAGTCAGATTATGCTTTGTGCACAGTTAGAAAAAAGAAACACATAGACAGATGGCTGTCTATTTAATAAAGTATTTGGTTGCTATTGGTTACCTGCTCTAAGCCAGCGCTTGAACTCTGACGAAAGTATTTCGTGGAATGGTGACTGGTCACTGGCATGTCTATCAATAATGCACATCAGTGCAGTTTAGATCTCCTGCGCCTGCGCAAAGGTGTTCGAAGCTCTGCAAAGGTGCGCGCTTTACACCTGTGCGCCAGCACTTTGTGAGAGTGACGCGTGCGAGATTCAAATACACGGTGAGTTTTCATCACATTCTTATTCAATCTCACATTCTCTTATTCGTCACCATGTAAGATGCTAAGAGATTTTTATACCGCACTCATTTCTCAGCTAGTGTTTTTATGTATTTATCGCATTTTGGATATTTGCAAAATATTAAACGACAAAACGCAAATAATATTCTTTCCCAATGTTTAATTTGCATTACACGTATTTCACTTTGTAACTAATTTACAAAAATAAAAATGTTTGCATGTTTCCTCAACGGCACTAAGCACCGTTATTTATATGCATGTCTTATTTTAGCGTCAATAACACTGTATTAATGATTAATGCTTTAATGCTGCGCTACATTGTATGTCGGCAATAGGTAACACGTAATTTATATTCAATATATTCAAAATAACAATATCCAAAATAACATAATAATCATAAATAACACTAACAGACAGGTTATTTAGGTTATACTTATAAAAACAGGTATATTGAATTTAACTAAGTAGTTATTTCAAAGGGTTGGCAGTTTAATTAACACACAGCATATGTGGGGAACTTGCTAAAAAAGTATCCCAGGTACCTTGTAAAGATTAGTATCTTAGTAGATTAGCTTTGGTCATGGCATAATTCCCTGAATTCCATTTGTGTTTTTTATGGTTTTAATGTGCTATAATTTTAAACATATGGGCAGTGGTGTGTTTTAGAATCTAAATGAGTCTTGAATCTTTTTAAGCATACATAATGTTTTAGTGACCTAAAATTGAAGTTCAACATTCCCTTAGCTTTTAAACACAGTCTAATACTAGAGATAAATCTTTTCCTGTCTGAGAAAACCACACACATACAGTTCAGATATGTATGAACTACAGTCGAGTCACTGTGGGCTACACATTCCAAAGAAAACTACTCTATTTTCTTTCAAAGAGGTGGCCAGTGTGATTGACACATGGAGCTAATTGGATCCACCCTGACGGCCACTTACGCTCGGCCCAAAACCAGCCATTTCCTGCCTGCCATTTCCACCACAGCATCCAGTTATAGAAGCCACCAGCCAGCTCTGACCTTTAACCAGAATTCAAACATGCCCTGGAAAACTAATTCATATTTTAGGACAGGCAGTGCTATACCAACTGTATCAGCCCTCCAAAGAGAAAACCTGGACTTGGTCAGGGCCAAGACCATGTTCTACCCTTCTAACAGGACGGCTCTCAGCACACGATACATGCCTGAGGATTGGTACAAGTCCAACCAGAGTAACTACAGGGAGTCAGAATCATCCCGGAACAGTGCGGAAAGACTGCGGAGAGACACGATCCGAATGATTCAGGACCGGGACCAGCTGACCCGCAGAACTCAGGAGACCACCAGCAAGAACATTGGAGAAAGACTGAATGACATCAGCTTCTGGAGGTCTGAGCTTAATCATGAGATCGACAATATGGTGACGGAAATAACAGCCTTGACTGATGTGAAAAGGAGACTGGAACGAGCGCTTGCTGAGACAGAGAGCCCACTGCAGGTGACGTGTGTGTGTGTGTGTGTGTGAGAGGGAGTGTACTACTACTTAAAGTGGTATTTAAGTAGGTGTTTGGGAACAAATCAATATTGTTTTGTTAACAACATAAATACAAGTACAGAAATACTGATAAAATGTATAACTTGAATGCACTGTAATGCACTCTTAGTTAGGCAACTGATTTGGGTCAAAGAAATCCAGCTAAAGTGTCAGTAACTAGAATGTGTCAGGTGACCCATTGTTGGAAACCACTTGGTAATAGACCCTACTGGGGTGTAATAAATAGACTCTCAGTCACACTGACCACAAAGCGCACAAGATCTGGTGACCTCAGCGTGTTTCATCTTTGTCTTTATAGAGTTACACATCTGACTCACAGTAAGAGAGTGTTTCCATAGAGACAACACCACAACATGGTCACTTCTAGTATCTTGCATGAGTTCAACTCCACCACATGCCTACAAAACGTTTCCATAGTGATACGTTTGTTGACTAGTGCTGCCATTGTCACATTTTTATTAAATCAGTAAGACTTCCTCATAAAAAGGCACAATAATGTCATATCTCATGTGATATACTCCCCAACAGTTATTCATGGACAATACTGGCTTTTATGATTGTATGTTTCATTAATTATAACTACATTTACCATCATTAGAATGTTCTGAATGTTCTGAACATTGTAGAGTAGTGTGTTACATAGAGTACAACAGTTATTATATAGAAAAAAATTGCCTGTATATCTGATTCATTTCAAGGTTTTTAGTTTTTCAAAGTTTCCTCTTTTCTTTTGAAGGTGTCTCAGGAATGTTTGTTCCACAGGGAGAAACGGATGTCCATTGACCTGGTTCATGATGATGTGGAGAAAGACTTAATTAAGGTGAGATGTCTTTCATAAACTTTAAACACCCAAAAGATGTTTCTCTAACACGTAAAACCACAAAGTAAAGATCATATTACAGTGATGTTGAGTGGACCACAGCTGTTTGTGAGCAGATAATTAGTCTTTGTGCTGTAGTAAATGACTCATTTTATTACTCAGTCCTCTGGAATACACCATTTGTATAAAGCATGCAGCATTTGTATAATGACTTCAAAACTGTTTAATTGACGTTTCCTAGGCAACTGCTTTCCCACAGAGCTGTGCTAGTTTCACATCTATCGCATCACACTGTGGTAACTTTCTAACCACAGAAAAACAATTGTCATATAATAACAATGTACAAAAAGAGAGACAATGTACAGTCAGCCAGTCATAAACACAATTTCGGCATTTTGGCATAACGTAACAGATTTTTGTTCCTTTTTTGTAGGAGGTGGAGGTGATTAAGTCATGTCAAGAGAGAATGAGAAGACATTTGGAGAGAGCTGTCGCTCAGTTAGCGTGAGTCTTACAAAAGACATTTCAGAAAAATCGGAAATAAACTATGCATGTGGTTTATTTTCTACTCATCTGATTCACTTTGATAACAGTGTGCTTGAAGCAGGATCAGGATGTCTTTGAAACACAATGCACGGTGCAGTTTTGTGGTTTCATTGATTCTGCTAGTCAAGGTTTCTGACCCGCTGTGTGTTTTGTTTACATTCTCAGGTCAAACCGTGCTGCCCAGCATGAGCTGGAGAGAGATTTGAGTGATAAAGTCACAGCACAGAGAATCGACGACAAGTGTCATCATCTTAGGAACACTTCTGATGGGATCAGTTACTACAGAGGAATTGATCGCTTGGACCCCTCGTGAGTTTTACAAACAGTTGTCTTGTAATGTTTACAATAAATGTGGGACTTGATAAATGTGGGATGGGGCTCTCCTTACCAGTACATAATAGTACTTAAATAATTTCTTGCAAGGCAAAGCAAAAGAAAAATGTTAGGTTTAGGTGGTTTGTAAGTAACCAAGATTCTGTGTACAAACAAACAGGCAAGAAAGAGGACCCAAGCCAATTTAGTATGTAAATAATGTTTTGAATGCTGAACAGACATTGGGGGATGATACACAGCTCCACTAAAAAGATATGTATATAACATATGTATGAATTGTCACCTACTGTTTGAATGTAATCTAAATGTTAAGCACTTTAGCTTTGTGCTGGATTACATTTACGCAGTTGGCAGATGCTTTTATACAAGATGACTTAGTAAACTGTGTATTGTACAGTACACACACCCTATTGGTTCAAACCCATGACCCTGGCATTGCTAATGCTATGCTTTATAAGTTGAGCTGCAAGAAAGCTAATATTTAATTGCATAAACAAAATGCTTACGGTTTTGCGTTGAGGAAAAAACTGAACATTTGAGGAATATCAATACAGTATTATTATTTAAGCACTCTACTGATTCAGTTCTGTGTTTAGAAGTTGTTATTATCAGAACCTAGATAATCAGGTTGTTAGTTTATTGGGATTAGTTATTTCCTTATGCCATGTCATATATTTTATA
>JAZGTK010012188.1:0-15090 GCA_036877625.1 Ambastaia sidthimunki
GTCTCAGGTTACGTATGCCATACCTCAGGTACCACCTGCTTGCGCTCACTTTATTCTTGTTCGAAGCTAATCCGAGCTGCACAAAGCACATGCTTTTATAGCGTCCTGGTCATGACGTCACCCTGTCTGTGACGCCACGCCCCTAATTCGTGATTTGACACACCTGTATCAGAGTGCATAAAAGCTGGTAGCGTTCCCATAGCGTTTCAACGCAGCGTCTCGTTCCCTTCAGGCAACCAGGGTTACATACGTAACCTGAGACATTTTTCTTTCTTCCACTGGCTAGTGTGGTGGACAAGTCTGAAGAGCACAAACTGGACACAGCAAGTGAATCCATTATTGTTTTGGTAAAGCAAACAGCAAAGGACACAAGCCTGACTCTGACAAGGCCTTCCAACACAATGGCTAAGTTCTAAGAAGGGACCCTTACTCTGATGGGTGGTAGTCATGTAGTCCCACAAATAAAACAAGCAATCAGAGGGGGTTTCCCCACTGGAACCCCATCAATCAGATCATGGCAAGCCAAAATAGCACCCACAAAAACCCTGAGAGTAGCAGGACATGTGTCACAATTTCTCTTGCATCAACTCCAGCACTAAAACAATCTGGCAGTGAACTCGGTCTGCAGGGCGTGCAGAACACAATTTTTTAAAGACATGCCATTTAAGGCTATAACTTCTTCTAGTGAAGGGAACCCTAGCACTTAAAATAGTTTCCATCTCATCGGCTGGAAGCCCAGCATTTCTTAGCTGGTCCCCCTTAGGATGGGTCAAAGATTCTAAAGCTCTGGCCGGGATGAAATGTTGTCTCTTACACCTGAGACAGAAGATCTCTCCTGATTGCAATTGCCCACAGCGAGCCATTGAGAAGAGATATTAGATCTACAAACCAACCTTGGCCAGGACTCCCGGGAGCAGAGTGATTGGCAGAAATTTGTAAACATGCTTCACAACCGGTCAAACAAAAAATTTTCTTATTAGCATTATGAAATGCAGCATTGAGCGTAGCTTTTGCTAGGAGACCTTATTATTTTTTTAAATACATGGTGCTTGTGTATATGTTTCCTAGGCAGGAAATACTAGAAAGCAGGGGTGGACTGGCCATCTGGCAGATCGGGCATTTACCCGGTGGGCCAACGTACTTTTTGGGCCGATACATCTCATATACCATTTTTGAAACTTGTAAATCAGTTTGCGTCTTACATCTTTTTAATGGCGTAATGCATCTGTCAAATAAGTCACGTAGGAATTTTATCGCAGATAGACCGGCTCAAGAGGCTCTTTTTCAGCAGCCCATTGGCTCTTTTTTAATTGACATTCAGCTGGCCCAATCACGTCTTTAAATAACTCCCCGTCCACACCCTTTGTGAGCTTGCAGCGCAAAATAAGTCAGAAAGATAATGGAGAAGAAACGGAAAGGATCCGCGGAGAAATTGCGTGAAAAAAAGAAGCAGGCCCTTGCAGAATATGCTGCAAAATGTGTGAAAATAACACAAATGTTTAATACATCAGCCGGACCTTTATCAGCTCCTGTGGCGGGTGAGGCTGATGATGATGAAGGTCATGGTCACAAAAGCACCGGTGCGCACGCAGAGGAGATTGAGAATGAGGAGAGGGGGAGAGATGAGGGAGTTAGTGTAGAGCCTGCACTGCGATAAGCAGAACTGCTTTCAAAACTGATGATACCCTTGATAAACCTGAGCCAAAACAGGCAATAGACAAACTGTGTCGATAAACTACAGTTATGTACAAAATTATGGCGATAACACAGCAATTAAAAAACGATTGCACTCTTTGCTCTGCGACTACGTCAGTTTAGATGGTAACATTTAAGAGCACGGGTCTCATTACCAAACTATAACATCTCAGTCAGTGTTACGGTCAGAACAGCTAGTTTACACATTGTGCACAATTGCAAAGATATTTAGTAGATCTTTAGGCCAGATATTTTTAACATGTCTTTGATATGTTGCCTTACTTAAATTGAGAACATTATTTTGTTAACCACAATTCATCAACATTAACAGAGTCAGCTGACAGTGTTTTTGTTTTGTTAATGTGTTTTTTAATGTTGTTTATTCATTATAGATTCTCTCATTATGCCTTTTTGAGCCAGGTTAAAGATAGCTTCTTCAGAAGAGGAGAGTGTCAGCAAGGGAGAAAGCAGGGTCTCTCAGACACAGACAAACACACACAGACTTTTGAAAACAGTGATCATCTTATTAACCATTTATCATGTCTATCATGTCTCTCCTTTCTTTCTCACTGTGTGGATTAAACAGTTTAATTTTATTAATAAATGACACATTTGCATTACCAAATGGCTTTAGTGCTTTTATAGAATAGGATTTGGAATACATATTTAGAAGCGCACAAAGATGGTGGTATTGTGGATTTGTGATCGTATGTAGTGGGCCGGTCTGGGCCAAAATGCCAGGGCCGATTTTTTGTTTCAGTCCAGCCCTGCTAGGAAGTGGGCTGTTTTTAGTTAGATTTCTGTTCTGTGTTGGGGGTTTCCTATTTCAGCTTTCTTAAAAAGAGGACGCTTATTCCTTATGCATGCTGGTTATTCGTGCAAGATTTTTTATAACATGATCTCTAAGATAACATGCGCAACCGGAAACATATATGTTCTGCACTGTACAGCATCAAAGATTGTTCCAAAGGAAAAGCAGCATAATTATGTAAGAACACTACTTTTGACCTATGTACTGTCACAAAGTAAACAATCCAAAAATGCATTGCTTTGCAATATATAGTTACTGTATTTTTCTGAAAACAATCCCAGTGTCCTGCAATTTTACATGGGTGTTTACAGTATGTGGTGTTTAGATTTGCAACCAATACTTGCTACAGTATATAGAACTTGCTACTGCTTTAAATCAGTTACTTTTGAGGTTATATTGCAATTATGGGCTGTTCACGCAGGATATGTTAATGTGTTTAAAACACCTAGGCATCCATTTACACGTGCATGTTTACATAGCAAAACAGAGCAGACTTGTAAATGGCCCCCTCAAAAGTCAGCTGGCTATGTAGGAAGTAGACAACTAGCTAGTTTGCTACATTTTGAAACAGAGCCAAAAAGTGTGCACACTGTCACATATGCATTCTTTATGCATATAATAGCTAAAGATATACATTCCAGATACAGTTAAGTTGTAGTGGAAAAGGAATTTTAGTGATATGAATTTAAATGTTTACTTTGGCCCTGAAAGATTAGAAAGGAAAGGTCTAATCAACACAAAACAAATAATAAATCTGCTGTCTGAATTTTTGATGTTCTGTCAGTGTCTCGCAGGTGGGCATATGGAACACCTTCTTGTTGTTGTTGGCAGCTATTCCTCCCATATAGGGACACAATGGAGAGATAGACAGTCATTCTTTAGTGGATGGGTCCCCCTCTCTCTGCAGATGTGTTGGCCACGATTATCACACTTGAGCTTTGCACAGAAGCGTGTCCTTGCCACAATAGCCAGAGGGAGGTCATTTGGATTAGAATAGGAGGTTTTATGGCTGGTGTTGGGCACTGCTTCTCTGTGAAAATAATACCTCTGTTATCAGTCATGCCTCTGGCTGACAGTCAGCATACATTAAAAGTACCCGGCAGTCTCTGAACCCCTGGCTGACCTGAAATCTCTTTGTCTGTGCTGGACATTTATCAGTGGTAGCTGATTCTGTGTGGTCCCTCAGCTCCAGAGAAATGGAGGGTTCCTGAGGGGCCTCCAAAAACGGCAGCCATAAACCTGACACAAAAGTGGATTAGGTGGTAGCCAACGCTCCTATTGTGCTGCTTCTGTAGCAGAGCAGTACATTCAATACAATGGCACTCAAAAAGAGAGATGACTGTGGCAAAGGGAATCACATTCTGAGAGGCTTTGAAAATCATGCTAATAGGCTTAGTTGTTTCAAAGCTACTGTCTCTCTTTTTCTTCTTTCTTCTTCGCCTACACTCAATTTGCTACAGGCATCACTGTGGCTTATTAAGACATGCCAGGGGTTTTCAGTAGAATGATGTCCTGAAATTGTTACCCAGTCTCAACTAACGTCTTAGCTAGAAGCATGCAGAAACATTGCATACTTTTAGCTCAATTTTCAATCTGTGGGTGTATTTATTTTAGTAAATACACGTGCTACCAAAAAGGAACTGTAAATGCTATGTAAAAGCCACAAAGGTGTTAACAGTGTGATTTTACCCTTTGTAAAGAGCATTCTTTTGGCAACTTGGGTAGAACGTGCAAATGCGTAAAAATAAATAAAGTTGAACTCATTGATCTAATCATAGATCATATATCACTAATTATTGATATATTATTGATAAAAAATTATGAAAAATGTAAATATTAATTTATACATTTCCATTCAGTGGAGATCTCGGAACTATGTTTAACTGAAACAGACTTTAAAAAAAACTTTTTTTTTAAAAACTAAAATAAAACTTTTTATTTTAAATTAATTAAAATAAAAAGTCCATTAATTAACTGTGGGTTGTTTACAGTTACCAAGCAACATAGCAGGCCTCAGGTAGATCTCGCGTCCCTCCGTGAGACCTGGCTGTGGGACTAGAGGCCCTTTGTGCTCCACCTTTTGAGCCCATTGGGAAAATATCAGATCACCTTCTTTAGCCCAAGACAGCCTTCTTATTGGCCATCACTTCTCTGAGGAGAGTGGGTGACCTCCAGGCCCTTTCTGTGGCCCCTTCCTATCTGGACTTTGCGCCCAGACTGGGTTTTGTCTTTAAGGTTCCCTCTACCACACTTCAGGCCTTCTGTCCTCCTCCCTTCTGGGAGAACGACCAACAGAAGCTTAAATGTGTGTGTCCAGTGCGAGCATTGGACACATACGTCCACAGAGCTGCCCTGTGGAGGAAAACTGACCAGCTCTTTGTCTGCTTCGGTCCCCCTAAGCGGGGTCTCCCCGCTACCAAGCAGACCCTAAGTCGCTGGATTACTTATGCTATTCGCATCTCATATGAGTTCTCTGGTATTCTCCCACCTAAGGGGACCAAGGCTCACTACACCTGGGGTATGGCCGCCTCTAAGGTCTTTTATGCAGGTGTCCCAATTCAGGACATCTGCGACGCTGCGGGATGGTCCACTCCCTTAACCTTCATGAGGCACTATGGCCTCGATATCCGAGCCACTCCTGGCTCCTCTGTCCTCATGCCTTGACTGTGCAATTTCACACAGGAGTCAGGGGAACCTTCAGTCTGGTGAAGTGGGCATCTCGTTCCCAAAGCGTTTCAACGCAGCTTGAGTTCCTAAAAGGGAACATCTCAGGTTACGTATGTAACCCAGGTTCCCTGAAAGGAACGAGACACTGCGTCTCCGGCCATACTTCCGGTACCCCCGCCTGCGCTTGCTTCATTTCTTTTTGAAGCTGCCGGTTTGCTCAGCACATGCGCTTTTAAGCTTCCTGGTCATGACGTCACCCCGCCTGTGATGTATCGCCTCCCTATTGAACGGTTTTCACATGTGATTCAGAGCCTATATAAGCTGGAGGCGTTTCCAAAGCGTTTTATCACAGTGTCTCGTTCCCTTCAGGGAACCTGGGTTACAGTGACGTACAGTGACTGGGTTACTGGATGACGTTTTTTATGTGATTCAAATCAGGAACTGGGATGCCAAGGACTTTGCTTTTATGGGCAGTAAACCATTTTTGTGTTGATTTTGATGTAATGTTTTGGGTCATTGTCCTGCCTGAAGATCCAACCACAGCACATTTTAACCTTTTTTGGCACTCAAACAATCCATCTGACAGTTAATTGTGACAAGATAGACACACATCCTCTTTTAGGCTGATTCATTACACTTCCAGTTCCAGTAAGTGGGATTTGTTAATTATTGCCCTGATGGCGAAATGGGCATTTTCAGTGTTTTTGCTATTTTTGTGTAGCCACTTCCTATTTCGAGCTTAATAACCTTTTGCCGCCCATCACAGCTAATGCTCTTTGGTCTTATCCATTGTGATGAATGACTAAAGGAGTTTGGCCTATATGTTACCTCATATTTATACCCATGTGAAGCAGGAGGTCATGGTTGAACAATTTCCTGGGTCTACTAAATCATATAAAATATCAACAGAAATATACTTTAAAAATATTTTGCAATATATTAATTCATAGAAATGCCAGTAATTGTGGCACACAATATTTTTAATGATAACAATATTTTTAACGATAACAATATTTTTAAAGATTTTTTTTTTTTATTAAACTGTGCCGTGTTTGTTTTCAATGAAAGCAGTATTAGTATTATATTAGTATTTTAAGCAAAAGATCAAAAGGTAAAACAATGAAGACATTTTTTTACAGCCCTATTTTGCTATTAGTTTTAAATCTGTGCACAATGCAGATGAGTATATTTTTGCATTTACATGTCCATCATGCATCAGGACTATGAGAGATGCAGAGAACATTGAACTGCAAAGTTGTTGTCCATAGTGTCAGGATTATGCTATTAAACAAAGACAGCATTTAATGAGGTATACACTATACAAACCAGATGATTTGAAATCTTTCTTTTGCTCTCTCACTAAACATAAAATATGCATCCGGGACCCTCACAAAAAATGATGTTCTGGTATGCCAGTATATGATTCCTTACTAAATTGAAATTAAAACACTTTTAGCCCAGACACAATATTATGACTCTTTGACAGATTTATAAAGAAGAATAGACCTCAGGGGTCTGTAATTAATTTAGAAGGATCTTTAAAGGCGATTACATTACAGAATGTGGTCATAATAATTCTATTAAAACGGCGTCTATGTTTCACATTCATAACAGAGGGACAGCAAATCTTCATTATCTCAGGCAAGCAAATTTGTAACATATTGCAGCATCTGGCATCCAGCACTAAGGGACAACTAAGAATAATCAAAATTTTGTAATGCCGGAACATAATGTTTATTGTTGCTCTTGATGCAGTGCATTTATCACAGCCAGAATCAAAGCGAAACCCTTAAAAACAAATGGCTTGCTAGTAGATGCATAAGGGAGCTGCTGAGCTTTCCACAACACTAATGCATATCAGCTCTTTCAGGTCTCTACTGATGTTTGCAATAGTAAGTACAAGGTAATGTTTCTGGAGTGGAGGCTCATTCATTTCAAAAGACTCTTAAAGAGGCTCCTCACATTGACGCTTCACTTTGGGAAATTGGTGCTATGCATTCTGTGCTGTGTAATTAGACGTAATTAGATCTTAAGCTGATTTGAATGACAAAGGCCGCTGATTAGCGAAACAGGAAGATGTGGGCACATTGGAGGTATTATAGCAATGCAATGGGGACTTTGCCGCCGCTTGTAACATTTCTAACACAGAGACATGGCTGTCCCGCAGGATGCCTGATCAAATTAAATTTTATCAGAAGCTAGGGTGGGAGGTTTGAAAGTCTCTCTGACCTTGTGGAATGGAAAGGGATGGAGTTGATCTATGGAACCAGGAAATCATTTGTTTAAGCAAAACTGTCGACTACGTGCATTTGTTTACCACTGGAACCACTGAAGTGGAATAAGACCTTCCTGAACCTTTCCTTTCATTTTGAGAGAGCTGAAAGAGAGCCTGGCTTCCTCTCCTGCTTTGTGGACCGAGTAGCGCTCCGTGTAGCGAACAATTTTTGATTCTCAAAGCTTTACGCTTTGGTTCTCAGAATGTTTAACAGAGCTTTTAAGGACCACTATTTTTTTCATTAAAATAGAATGTTTACCTCCGCAATATTGGAACATTTCTGTAACATTTCACAAAAGTGTTGGGTCACTAATTGATGTCCCATGTAAATTCTGGGTCCTGAAGCAAAACTCCTGAGAACTACTTTTTAAAAATTCAAAAACCACCCAACAAACATGCATACAATAATGTCCTTACATTTGTGTTCTTGAGGCCTCTCATTAAAAAAGGCTAATAAAATGGGTTGTTTTGATGCCATTTTGTGTCATTGTTTAAAACCCAGGGTGTATTGATTCTGAGAGAAATGGCCTCATTCCCCCCTGACAGCATCATTGTATAGGCTGTAGG
Source organism: Ambastaia sidthimunki (assembly GCA_036877625.1). Classification (NCBI taxonomy): domain Eukaryota; kingdom Metazoa; phylum Chordata; class Actinopteri; order Cypriniformes; family Botiidae; genus Ambastaia; species Ambastaia sidthimunki. The sequence continues at coordinate 8,016 of JAZGTK010012188.1, forward strand.
GCAAAAAGGAGCGCTGAGCTCTACAGGGCTACAGCTGAGCTCTACTAAGTGTTCTTAGTTACAACTGGACCACTGAGTGAGAATAGATTGCTTATGGGGAAGCAATTTGGAAACATATGCAAATCTGTGATTTATGAGCATGTGTTTTAAAGTGCATGTGTTCAGAGGAATTTGTTTGTGTACTCCTCAACACATGATCACATGTAGCTTGTTAGCATGTTTACAAGATGAATAAACAGTGGAACTTTATTTAACCCGTCTACAAAGGTTGGAAAATTTTGGACCACATACTACATTTGTCATGCAATTAAAATATGCTTACAATGGAACTGTCAGAAATCTGGCTGTGTGGCATTGCCAGGCATGAATTGATCAAGGTCAAAGGTTGTTTTAGGAAAGCTTTCTGAATGTGTCACTGTTGGCAGTGATTTAATTATTGAGGTGGAAATGAAACCCATGCATTTGCTTTCATTGAGTCTGGGGTGTTTCCCATTACACTTAGTTGTTCTCAACTCATATATAGTGACAATCTTCATTTTTAGCTTTATAGAAGCAACTCTTTTAAAAAATAATCTTCAATGTGAGAACTAAAGTCTGGAAGAAAATTATTTGTGTAAACTCTTCTCATCTCTGATGCAGACAATTACAAGACTGATTACAAGATTACAAGAGTACAAGATTACTTGAATACTTCATGTAGACAATTATTAGTCTATTTTCAACGCCCCCTATAAACAGGGTTTTAATGAAGATTTAAGAAAACTTTATTGAGTGGTTTGGAATAATGTTTTTTTTATGTGTGTGAAGAAGATATTTTATAAGGTATTTAATATTTTAGTTAAAAATATTAAATTTGTTTTGTAACCAATGTGCAGAAAGAATGTTGAAAAGAGTGTCTTTGAAAACTATAAAACAAGAAAATATTATTACAGGAAAGACCCTTGTGTGTGTCAAGCTCAATATTTTTGGCACAGCGCACAGTTAGTTCATGTTGCCAATTGCTTTGGTAATATATTTATTTTTATTAACTACTTTTTTGTCCAAAATAGTTCACATTTTTCTAAAATACATGAAACGTCTTAGATCAAGATGCTGAATCATGGCTTGATGCTATGGGGAACGTGCTTTAGGCACAAACAAAGTGTGGCAAAGTGACGCAATGTCTCGTTTCCTGTCTCAGGGAACCAGGTTACATTCATAACCCAAGATATTCCCTGTTGAGGGAACTTCATGCTGCATCATGAATTGATGCTATGGGGGACACAGTGCCACAGTGAGGGAATGCCTGCCCTGAATGCTGTGAAACATGAGCACAAAAAACATCAGTAGCAGAAAATTGGCTTGTTATCCCAGGACGACCTGAGCACCTGGAGTTGAAGTCTTAGCTGTTAAATCGAATAAATGTGTGCAAAGAGGACCAGCCTGCCGCAGCACAAACATCACTTTAAGATGCTTCCCAGACAGTGCCTTCGATGATGCTACAATCCTGGTAGAATGAGCTCTAATGCACAGAGATGACACTAAGCCAGGCCTTTCCTGTTCTGTCTAGGGTGCAAAATGGCTTTACAAAGCCAAGGGCAAAATATTAACAGGCAGGATCTACAGTAAGAGTCTGTAAATCCCCTACCTTCTTGAGTGATGTAAGAGCTAATAACAGAGCCACCTTAAGAATCAGAAACTTAGCCAAGGCTGACCCTAGGGGCTCAATTGGAGGTGAAGATAAACCTCTTAAAACTACAGTAAGGTCCCAGGGAACCCATGTGTGAGAGAAAGGCTTCAGCTGTCTGGCACCATGCAGAAAATGAGACACCAAAGGACTTCTCCCAATATAGGTTCCAGCAACAGGTTCATCTCTAGCAGAAACAGCAGCCACATAAACCTTGAGGGTAGCAGGTTCTAACCTTGCAGAGAGGTGTACTTGAAGAAATCCCAGCACTAAACCAATAGGGCAGTAAACCGGATGAACATGATGTTGCTGACAACACGAAACAAAGAGCTGTCACTTCAGGGTATGCAATCTCCTAGCAGATGGAGGTCGTGAACTCAGAATGGTCTCAGCAGGAAGGTTTTATCCCTATCATGAATGCAGGTTGTTGCCAAATCAGCCATAGAAAGGCCTATGGCACAAAGCATCTGCTTGATGGCACGGAGGGTGAGCTCTGTGGTGCTCCTGAACCATGTCCAGTTCTAATTTCCCAACTTTGTCCAGGTCTTTAAGCAGGTCAGCCAGGTACGCCTGCAAAACTGGTATAGTGTGTAAGGACACACCAGCCTGACCCGCTACCCGCCACAGAACTACATGTTACCTTTGATATGGCTTGAGAGGCAAGGCAGGTTTCCTCTACGACAATGCCGTTGATGGAAAGAGATAGCTCACAAGCTTCTCCTCTACCTTTCCTGGCTCCCATGAGTTATAGAGAGCCAGGCAGGAACCTGACTTTTAAGCCTGACTCATGTGCAGACAAACAGGCTTCTTGAAGACAAGAAGTTTTTTTCAGGCGTCTTTTAAAGGTTTCGTTGCATGCAACGCTGTGTCACATGACTTTATAAATAGGCATGATTTTACACTTCAGACTCGGGCACACCTGAAGCGCATTCCGGATAATGTCAAGCCATGGTGCAGCAGTGAGTTCCTTGTCTCAGGGAACTAACATGACACTACATATTACGTTTCTGAGAAAATATGACATGTTTTGTAACATGCATTTTTCCCCGTAATTATCTCAGACATCCTTACTGTATTTGTCATTGACACACCAGACATTTTGTGAGTGGTAAATAAAATTCAGACCTTTGAAAATGTTGTTCTTTCTAGGGGAGAAACATCTGTAAGTTAACTATAAGCTTTCTTTTGAGACCAAGCAAGTTAGATACAGTTTCACAGGCAATCTCCAGAGTTGACAAGTGTCATAAATAGGGTCTTATTTTTTGTTATTTTTCCTCATACGTGTCTAGTCAGTTTTGCAAATCTGATTTTTTCACAATCAGCTTTGACTTTATAAATCCCTTGAAATATTTATAAATAGAAAAAAAAAATTAGCTCAGAACTAAACAAAAGGACATACAGGATAATAAACATTCAGGTCAGTGAAGCAGGTGATGATGGAAAAAAATATGCTCCAGTTTCCATCATGTGAGCGCTGGTTTGATTTTCTTTATCATATCCTCATCTCTCTAAACCCTCACATCTACTGGAGGGAAAGGCTATGAATGACATTAGTCAAAGCTTTGCCTGTTTTCTCCTAGAAAATATATATACCCCAGATGTTTATGTGATTGCTGTTCTGTTTTGTCCAACCTGCAGATTGTGTGATGATGTGTAAGTTTGTGTGTGTAACAGGACATTCTGAGGTGGAATTGCTTTGTATGTGTGAGTGTTTGGGGGCTGTTATTGATTATACATGTGCTTTGAGGAGACGCGGGGGCTCACTACCGGGGTAACAGGCATGGGGAGGGAGCAAAACTGCTACAGAGGGGCACAGAGGTGATTTCTCATCCAGGCCTCCTAGTACACACTCTATACACGCTCAGCCTTAAAAAGAACACACAAATGCTCTCACAGGATTGGCCCCGAATCAGGGCATGAGACATGATCTTATTACTTTAGATTTTTAGATTTTTTCCCTGACATGGGAAATCTATTTCATGCCAAGATTTGCCAAGATACCAAAAAAGCGTGTATTCCAAAAAAAAAAAAGATATCAAAAAAATGCTCAGCTGTTTGGAGACAAGCATTACATAACCACTGCATTTTACTCCATGGAATCGCCAAATTGATTTATTGAATGGTAGAAAAATATCTTAAGAAATTTATGTACAGTGCAGTGGTATGATTGTTTTTTGTAGCAGTTTATAGCAGTTTTATTGGCAGCGGTAATTATTGCTAAAACAGAGCATAATACAATTTACCATTAAAAATCTTGATTTAAATTAAATTATAAATATAATATAAATATAAAATTGTAAATATTTTCAAAGTGGCGATTTCATATGCATTTGATTTGAAGTGTACATTTTTTGAGGGAAATAGAAAACATGAAGGACCACCCCTAAACATTGAATGTTATTCTTCTGATGCATGTTATGCTTTATGTATTTCGAGAGAGATAGTACCGTATCTGATTGTTTGTAAAATAAAAAATAAATTGTTTTATGCTATGAAACAGAATTCATTTAAATCTATGAAGATCTTACATATGAAAATGTCATCTTTTAAGTTTTGGTTCATCAACTGTACAAGGTATTAAACCTGCAACAAAAGGGATGTGAAATACAGATTTGTGTGAGCCCATTATTAAAAAAAGAGCAGTACATATCCGGAGGAACATTTTTTGCCCTATAGACTTCTTTCTGAAACAAGCAAACTTTTACTCAGTGCTGTTGATGTAGCTGTTAGTTTACGCCAGTACACGTGATTTAATGTCTTTCCATTGTTTGTGTCAATGCATATGGTCATTTGAAAAGATTTGGTGCAGCTTAGTAATGATTAGTGGCAGCATAGTAATGAGGTAATTAATGGCCCTTTTGGGTAGTCTTCCAACATCCTAATTTGTCTCCTTTTGTTGTCTCCACAGCCTGTCGTCCTGGCTTTTATAAGGCCTCTTTTGAGAATATCAAATGCTCCAAATGTCCCCCGCATAGCGACACACATCAGGAAGGCTCTGTACATTGTGGCTGCGAGAAGAACTACTTCCGTGCAGAAGAGGACCCTGCCTCAATGGCCTGTACCCGTAGGTGCTTGTTCTCCAAAATTATATGAAGGATTTATGCTTTATATGACGTGTGTACTTTATTACCCAGTAGTGGCAGCAGATGGAATTGCACTCAGTTTCTTTGAGAAACCTGATTAAGTCAGATATTTTTGGAACATTCTTAACCAATGGTGTGAGTTAGTTTTGCAGAAATGGCACACTTTACTGCAGATGGATTTTAAAAATGTTTCTGATATTGTTGTACTGATAATTATTTAGATAACTTAAAACATGGGCCCTTCACTTGTAGCTCTACCCTCAGAAGGCCCTAAGGTTTTGAGGGATTATGTTTGTTCAGGGGTTGATGAATTTGTGTTGGCTCATTTTGACAAAGCCTCTCATCCTCACCCAGTTCCCTGTAAGCCATTCTACTAAGAATCCTGTATTTGCTTATGTTTAACTGTTTTAATGAACATGTCTCCTTGGGTTTGCACAGCAGAGTAAGCTAACCTAGTCTTTTTTAAGGGAAAACAGATGGTAGACAAATGCAAGCAGCCACTGCCAAGCATTCCAAAACACATTATCCATAAATCATTGCTTTGCTATCAATGCTGATTGATATCACATCAAACCACTATGAGCTTTATTGAATTCTGCAACCAGGTGTAATAGAGTGTTTCTTATGTGACATCCAAAGTATTTAGCTTGAATCACGTCATGCTTCGATAAGTCACATTTTATTTTGACTGTCAAAAGCAATACTAAGTCTATTTACACTGAAGCACTTATTGCCTATGTTAATTAAAAGGAGAGGTAAAATACTTTAATCGCATATATAACTTTAATTTCTACACTTCATGCTATCACAGCCCTTTATATATTTCGTTTATATATTTATATTGATTGAATATGTTTAAACGCAAGCATTGTAACTGCTTTAAATGCAGCTTTAGAGCAGATTAGCAATTAAAGGAAGACAATGCATGATATTATTTGCAATATTTGTGCAATAATTAAACTAATCCTGAGTTATTTTTTATATAGATTTGCAACTGTATTGCTTCTAACACAGTTCCACAATTAAGATCATGGAGTTGCAGTTGTTTTATTAATTTTTGCAGTTTATGTTGCATTCTGTATTGTGGCAGTGAAGGTCGGCGTTTGGCGTTGAGCGTTTCAAAGGCATCATATTTATGAGTGTTTCTAGTGTGTATAAATGAACTTGTTTATTTCTACCTGTCTCCTTTTTATGACCTCATAAAACCAATATTCTGTGGTGTAAATTCTTAAAACAAGGGAAATGCCAACAGCAGACATATTATACAATTGCATCACTTATCAATACCCGATGCAAACATCTTCTGTATGTCACAGACTAAATTTCACGGGCATGGGGTTTGTCGTGTTGTGGTGGTGATTGTTCGAGCCAGCAGTATTGACTAAGGCTGTAGTAACACTTCTTGTCACGCTGAGCTGTCTGTGCAATGGAGGGTTTACTCTGCTATTTCTCACATCCTCCTGCTAACAGCCAAGCCAGCCTGTTAACATTACTGTAGTCACTTTGACTTCTATCAAAGTAAGTCATTCTCTGGCAAAGTCGCTACCTAGTACCTTTTTCCTTAATCCAATAAAAAGAGAGGTTGGTTTATGTTTCATGTTAATGCGTGAATAGTCTCAGTATTTAAATTTTAATAGTGAAAGGTGGACAAACCCAACCATGGGTTATTTTAACCCAACAGGGTTGATTGTTTAACCCTTCTTTTGGGTTGTATTAACTTTTTGGTGGGTTGAAACAAACCAATGTGTAGGTAATGTGTTTAAAGCTGTATAAAAGGGTTAAAAGGACCATATCAAAATCTCTAATCTCTAACTTTGTGAATTTCAGGTGTACCCTGCATTACTTTTATACCTTTCCTTATCTTTTATTCAGAACAAAAAACAAAGTGTATTTCATTGAAAAAGCATATTTATATTAAATCTAAAATGAAAAATCCCTAGATCTGCATTAAATAATAATCAGACAAAGGTGGTCAGAAGACATTACAAATAATTTAGTACAAAAATAATTATTTTTACATAAATTATCTAGTATATCAACATTTCAATAAGATGCATGAATTAGCACAAGAAACAGTCAACAAGATCAACATAAATTGGCACAAGAATCAGTCATCATATCAAGACTAGGTACAAAAGTATAAAAATGATATCCAGCTTGACAAAAAACCATGTAGAAGTCTCATACAAATATTTAACCAATGAAAAGTATTAAAAATGAGCTTGTGACTAAACTGGATCCCTAAACTGTCAGTAAAATCTCGTAACTCCACCTGCCTCTATTGTGAAAAAATATTGCAGACATTTTGGGCCGTCTCTGCTTCTTT
>JAZGTK010012189.1:0-15089 GCA_036877625.1 Ambastaia sidthimunki
GCAGAGTGGCAGCTGCGCTCTGCGCGCTGTAGAGCTGCGGTGGCGCTTCTGTAGCCAAGAGCGCACAGAGAGAGAGAGAGAGAGAGAGAGAGAGAGAGAGAGACTGCTCAGTCTCTCTATTTCTCTCTTTCGCTGTTACAGAAATGGGATTTACAGTAACATTTACATTTATTCGTTAACAGACGCTTTTATCCAAAGTGACTTAAAAGAGAGAGAGAGAGAGAGAGAGAGAGAGAGCATTTGACCCCAACTTCATCATACGGTTTCTAAAACAAAATTCAATAAAACACAATGCGAAATATGAGCCACTAACGTTACTCAAAAATAAACTGTGCACAAATGTTCACACAATTATCTCAGCTTCAGACACAACTGGTGCAAAACTGTAAGGTGATTTTTTTTTTCGAAAAGGAAGTTCTTGGCTGTTTAAACACATTTTTACTAGCTCAATTTCCCCCACAAAACAAAGGTTTTGTTTGTTCAGATAAATACTTTGTTCCATTTTAATATGTACAATTCTATTAAAGTTTTTTAAAGAGGAATTTGTCTGATGCGTGCCTTTGGATTAACCTGCATGTGTCTGGTACACAAATGTCTCTTGATTGTAATGTTTTTATGATCGGATAAAGTAATTGTTCATTGTTTGTCAGGAGTGTATAAAAGCTAATGACTACAAAGTATCTATATAGATATCTATAAAATAAAATATCTCATAAATTGTTACATTACTCTCTTTAACACAGGCTTCTTACTGGCCAATGATAGCATGCTGTGGTCAGATATATTTGTATAATACCTGCTAAAATGTACAATTGACTGTTGTTCTATAATCATGTTTCAAACCACCATGAGTTCCTTCACACAGTGTTCACACACTTTTCACGACACAAACCGAGACACACGTGAAAGTGTGAATGGACCACGAGATGTACAAGATGTGACCTTTGAGAATGCCAGTCCATCATTCAAGCTGGTGGTGAAGTTGGTGATGTGTAAACTAGTGTAAAAACAGATAAATGATTACAGGTTGTATCTGACTGTAAGCATTTTTTTCTGGAGGGTCCCCTTAAAGGTTGTTGTGGCCCCCTAGTGGACCCCAGCAGAAAAACACTGCTTTAAACTACTGCACCTACAGAACCAATTCTGCTTATATACATACACACTCAAGATCTCCCCAAGATGGACCTCTGAACTGTTCTGAGATCAGCGTTAACTTTAACCTCAACCACACAGTTGAATATACGAAAGGGAGAAACTGGTCTCACATCGGTGCTTGTGTTAAAGCTGCTCACTGATTATCATCTAGTGCTGAAGTGTTTGTTTAACAGTCCTGCTTATCTCCACCAGCATCTCAATACATCTCACACGTGGTTCTGTCCGTACATGGAGAAGCTCTCCACAGATCACAGGCCATTTATGGCTCGGTTTTGAAAAAGGTTCCTGTTCAACCATATCCCCACGTGTTTCATACGCAAAATAATAATTAAAGTCCAAATAACAATAATAAAAAAGGACCCAGTGAAACTGCAAAAAACTTAACTAAGATGAACATGAAACATGCCAGTTTTACTACAAATAACACGGTTAAACTATGGTTAGTTTACCACAAACATTATTATTTTGTGGTTATCATGAACGTACAGACACCCTGGGGTTTTGTTGTTTTTTACCTCGTGGTAATGAAACCCCTGGAATTTAGCGAATGCCCTTTATTTGCAGAGCAGCTGAATCGCGATTCGAATCGATTCTAATGAATCGACTCACTGAATCTGAACAGCGACTCGCTGAACAAGTCACGCGCTCTGGACCACCCACACTCACTTTTGAGGAAATGGCCGTTCGCTATCTGTCCGTCAGCAGAAGATATCCCATCGATTTGTGCAGATTAACGCCAAGTGCCTCAACCAGGTAAAGCATTATGAAGCATTATCTGGAAACTAGGCAATAACATAAGCAAAAGAGACGTTTATTACAAGTTTTACTGGTTTATAGTTTAAAATGTCGTGAAGCGGATTCGTTGCTAACTGGCTAACGAGCGGATTAACGGTATACTCGGCGCTCAAACCTCGATATAACCACGACATTTACAAACAAAACTATTTCATATTTGGTTAAAAACATTAAATACGTCGATATTTATTACTTGTAATATCTTAAAATCGTGTCACATATGGACTTGCAGTAGTTTAACAAGGAAACCCCGTCCCACAATATCTGTCGCTTTTAATATCAATGTCACTGTATAACATCTGGCATGAAACAAATTTGTATTATTTTACTAGGTCGGTAACTGTGACAGTAATATAATCTGTATTAAAATAGGGTCCCATATCACAATCGGCACGTCGATCAATCTCCTCTTCTTTTCTGTCCAAAGGTTGTTTTGTGTTTGTATAACATTTGTCATCACAATCATTTACTTTCGCAGCTATTTATGTTAAACGGGCGAAGTGTAATTGGTCATGTTTGTGAATGGCTTTTATGGCTTTCCTGCGGAGAAGACTCAGTTTTCTAGACACATACCGATGTTAAATGGGCATATTTGCAGAATGACTTGTGACCTATTTTGTCCAATAATTTGCAGTGAAAATGTTACGTAAACGTGTGCAGTAAAGATACGTGCGAGACGTGCATTTTTCTCCCAGGACGCTCTCTGATAAGTTTCACTTTGTTATATAGTGTTCAGCACGAGGCTAAATGTCAAAATCCTCTTTTTGTGGAAAAATGGAATTTGTGCATTTTACAAATACGTTTTAAATAGTTTGTATAACTGAACTCGTTGTAACTCATGTGTCCCATTTTGTGCCTCAGGTTCTTCCTCGGCGTCTTCAGCACTGCAGCGGAACAGCGTAGTGCTGGAGATGATTGTCATGGTGACGATGGTGATGACGACCCCAGTCGCTCTGTAACGCATGTCAGGATGTTAGAGATGAGAGCTAGAAAACTGGAGCAGCAGGTTCATGACCTCACTGTAAGTTTCTTTTTGTAAAGTGTTGTTTTTATTTAGTCATAATGTAAGTACTGTTTGTAAGCACAAATGCTGTGTTAAAGCTCTATGAGAAATCAAACATATACATGATGTAGCGTAACGTGTTATATGAAATAACAGTGTATTATAGTTTTGTGTTTTGCTTTATAAACGAGAACTGTATCATATGGTGCATTGATGTACATACAACATTTGTAAGATAAAGTAATAAAAGGATATATTGACCAAGCTGGTCAATATATATTTTGAGGTTGCTTCATTGGCCAATAACAGTGCCAACTTGGTGATGAACGGAGACCCCTTTTTATTTCCAAAATTTACGAATGTCAATAGAAATCTACAATTTCTTATTTCCAATATGTAATATTAAAGTGAATATTATGTAAAAAAAAAGTTATACAGTTTGTATCTGAATTGCTGTAAGACAGTTGTACTAGCCTGTATTACACACATATCAGCCCACTATTTATCTGTATTGGCCATAGAAAAGCCCAGTGATCAATAATGGTGTGCAAGCAGGCTTATTTACTCAACTATTGTGCTTGTAGAAGTTGATCAAAACTCTTGTTTTTTCAGGAGAGATACAAACGAGCCGTAGCTGACTCGGACAACGTTAGAAGAAGAACACAGAAATTTGTTGAGGATGCCAAAATATTCGGTAACTACTCAGATTCGTTACACGTTTTATTTTGGGTATGGCTTTAGGAAGCTTGAGTCATTGTAACTTGTCTTTTCATTCCCCTGCAGGGATTCAGAGTTTCTGCCGTGACATTGTGGAGGTGGCAGACTTGTTGGAGAAAAGTTCAACAGTTGAGGAAAGAGATGGAGCACAGCAGCTGTCACAATACCTGGCACAGATACAGATACGACTACAGGATGTGTTCACCAAACATGGACTGGAGAAGATGAGGCCCATAGGAGGCCCATACGACCCTTATCAGCATGAAGTTGTCTGTCATACCCCTGCAGAGGGAGCGGAGCCTGGCACTGTAGCCGTGGTGAAGCAGGACGGTTACATGCTGCATGGACGTACCATTCGTCATGCCCTTGTGGGTATTGCGGTAAAAACGCAGGAGCAGTGACAGGACCTCGGTTTAGTCCCTTCCTGGTTAACTAGCCTTTTACTAACTAGCGTTAGTTTGTACGATACCATTGTTCTTACATCTCTAGCCAACTACGCATTTGATTTACTTTTTGAAGTAATGGTTATTTATATGTATTTATATATGATGTTTACTTTTTCTTATTTTTCTAACTATTCAGAAATATTTGGCCTTGTTGTGTTGTTTTTTTTCTTTTTGTAAAATCCCTATTCACATATTTCTGCAAGGAGCGTTTAAATTTTGGAGGGGTTAATTGATGTATTGATGTGATAAAGACAGTAATTTATAGTTAAGCATAAATTTGAATGTTGAATGCACTTTAAAACTCCGTCATGGTGGATTCTGTAAGTGACAAACAGATGTGAAGCTTGAGGGGAAACTGTGACGTTTATTGGCTGTGTCAAGAAGAATGTTGTAAGAAAATAGGCCACCAGTACCCAAAAACAAACAAAAATTCCCTTTCTGAGAGGGAGAAGTGTGTCTATGTGATATATATGTATCCAAAGTGGAATTAAACTTAACATTTGGGAGAAAAAAAGAAAAGTATTTATGTATTTATTAAGTTTGAAGTAGGTTGCCCTTATAGTTTTTTTGGGGGGGGGGCTAAAAGAAAACTAATGTTTTTACAGTATGCTTTGTATATGTTGAATGTTGAAAAAACGATTAATATTGCATGCGAGAATGTCTTGACTGAATAAAATATTATTTTTGATCAATCTGTGCAGTAGGGGTCAGTGTTTCCGACGTTAACTCCCATGTGCTTACAAAACACGGATGTAGAAAAAAAAGACCGGAAGTGTGCGGAGAGTCAATACACGTGTGTAAGGCGGTGCGACACATTTCCTTCAGTTAAAAGTTTGTTTCATATAATTATATTTCAGCTAAATATGACGAAGATTAAGAAAGAGAAAGACGCCGCTGAAGAGGAAACCGGTGCAACAGAAAAGTCGTATCAAGAATTGATAGCAAATATAAACCCCATTGCAAACCCTCTCGCATCGCGCAAACTAAGCAAGAGGCTGTACAAATGCGTCAAAAAAGGTAAAAACGTGCTTAAAACAAAGTTAATTCTTTCGCAATCCGCTTTGAGTTTGAAAAGTCAGTTTGCTAAATATTGATGTATGTTTTTTTATTTAAGAGTGGGACACGTGGTGACAGTTAGCTGCCTTTAGCATTGTTATAGAGCAAGTGTTTCAACCAAATATTTTTACCCCATAGCGGCCAAACTAAAAAATATCCGGCGGGGAGTGAGAGAGGTGCAGAAGTTTATCAACAAAGGAGAAACTGGGTAAGACAAGTTTTACTCTTCCTGTGTTTGTATGTAGTATCCAGTGATTTATATGTCCATTAATCGAGTCTCTAAATATGTTTTATTATCACTACTTAACATCATTTTTGAATCATAGGATTGTGCTGTTTGCTGGAGACACGCTTCCCATCGAGGTGTATTGCCATTTACCAATTATGTGTGAAGACCGAGATATGCCCTATGCTTATGTTCCATCTAAAGCTGTAAGTTTATCAGAAGTGTATATTGATTGTCATGGATACAATGTAATTGTTATTATGCCTAATAATTATTGACATATTTACATTTCTTGCTATAGGATTTGGGTTCCTCGGCTGGTTCCAAACGACCCACCTGTGTCATCATGATCAAACCTCATGATGAGTATAAAGATTCTTATGATGACTGTCTGGAAGAAGTCAAAGCTCTGCCCAAACCATTATGAGGACACTTGTTTTTTGTTTTTTTAAGAGAATAATTGAATATCATATAAAATCTGGATCATTGTGGGTGATCTGCTCCATGTTAGTATTCATAACGGTCATTTCAAGACAACCCAGCTCTGGACTGTCCTTCTTGTAGACTTTCAGTTGTAGGAGGCAGAAATGTATAATTTAGGATTCGTGTGATGTTCAGTAGTTAAAACATGCCTGTTATAGGTCGATGGGTGGAGCCATTGTTCATTCTGTTGTGTTTTTCAGTATCGCTCAAGATTTTTCATGCGTTTAAATATTGACTGGCTTTATTAAAGTTTAACTATTACAGTGCTTGTTTAAATGAGAGGTTGGATTTGGTTAAGTGGACCTCTTAGAGAACTCAATAAAAAGTCAACATGTTTTTCTTAATTTGCTACATCCTACTTGATTTCAATATACAATTTTGCAACCAGTTTTTATATGCTTTAAAAGATCCCTGTCACAATTTTTGTTAATGAAAGTTGCTTGATGTTAGACGTTATTTTCTATGTATACAAATATTTACCGACCTACAATTTTACCATTTTAATTTGTAGCAATTACATTTGTTTTCAGATTAAATCTTGTGAGTTGGGTTTTGTTTTTTGTGAACTGACATACCACTTTGAAAGTCACACTTTGGTTATGGGTAACCATAACTGACAAAAACATGTAACTTTCAAGTCTGATATCAGAATGAGTAACAGAATGTTTTGATTGTCCTAGTTGATTTTCAATTTGACAAATATTTACATACGCGTTACACATTTTTTGCAAATGTGGGTACCTTAAAATGTAGTTTGAGTAAGATTATGTGTTTTGACCACGTTAAATTGTGCAGTGTTAACCCACCAATTCATGTCACATATAAAGTCAAACATCAGTAATAATTTAGCATAAAACATTACGTTCCTTGTGGCTAATTCAATTAGAATGACATAGAAATTTGCTTAAACATACAGATAATAAAAATCTAATCTGTGAGCATGATTCGTGAATTCCATGTAATTGATTTCTGTAGTCCATGAATAATGAAGACGACATCTCCCATCATTCCACGCGGCGTCATCAAGCGTCGCCTTTATTGTTGTTTTGAAAATGCGACTCCTAGCGGCGAAAATTACATTTATTGCGACTTTAAAAAATAACTCCGCAAGCAACTTGCAATTTATTGTTTCGAACAGAGATGGCGATAGATAGTCAAAGGTTGCAGCTTTAATCAAGAGACAGAGGAAATATGCCCGGGTCTCATTTACCCATGTCCACATGATGGCAGTATTGTCCTTTGAGAAACTGCTCATTTTCTAGTCACTATTATTTAGTATCTGTTAGTTACATATCTCATCCTTAATGTAGTTCAAAACATAACAGATTCATCATCCTGTATTCTCTTACTATTATTTTCACTTTAAACACACCTGTAATGGAAGAGGACCTTAATACCAGAGGGCCTCTGTTTGGTGAAGCAACAATGTATGTTAGGTGTTTAAACTGATAAACAGACCTTAAGTGTGTTTCTTACGTTTCACCAGGCCCAGGTTTCTGGTGCTTGTAATGTCTGTGTTGACATCTTAAATATTTAATGCTGAAATGTTCTTACTCTGATGATGTTTGTTGTATTTTGGCACACATTACTCCCAAATCATGTATAAAAGCACAAGAGAGGAGTTTTCTGTTCAGTTTGTCTGAGTCCAAGCACAGAACTCTTTACCTGGAGTTTGAGATTATTGCCACAGTTTCCATGATAGAGGAACCTAAACAACCAAGTTCAGCAAGTATGGACAACAGCTTCTTGTGGTTTACATTTCATCATTATATCGGATTACGCAGTTTCCCTTGTTTTAAGGACTGGACCATAGTTCTACTTATTTCCACAGGTCCGTGAAGGTAATTGGAGGAATTAATGGAGAAAAAACACTAGGAGACCCAACAACAAGTTTAGCAATACACAAATTGCTCATTTACAGTCATTGTGGGAGATGCAAATTAATTCTATTCATATTTCTGGATTTTTGTTTTTATTGTATTTTGATGCCTGATTTTTTAATGCCTCATTATTGTAAAACAAAGTTGGCTAATGGAACTGCATATTCGACCCCTAAAGATGCAGAGCGTCGCAGGAACCGTATGTTCTCATGGAACGTAAAGGAAAGTCATGGTAGCAAAGGGACATATGGATGTCCTTCCTGTGGGTCACATTCCTAACTATGCGCTCAACTGTTTACTCTCAACAGCAGGCATCCATCAAAGATCTGGCATGAGTCACCTGTGTCCAGGGGGGTGGTGACACAGTACCAGGAGTTTACCAAACAAGCTTTAGAGTTCAGCCATGTTTTAGTGTACACACTTCAAAAGTGTGGCCAGTGTTTAATGTGGGCACTGAAGAGTAAATCAACTGAATTTAAAGGACAAAAAAGCAATTCGTTTTTTTTAAATTATAGAGGTTTGATTTTTATTTTGCCTGCATTGTACTAGTTAGGGGTGCTGCTGGCTAAAGTAAGCATCTTTATTATTATTGCTCAAACAAATGGCTAGTCTTTTTCTTATTAAACTTTGACATGCATCTTGTCCTTAACATTTGTGCTTTGGCCAAGAATATATCTCAATTTGTGTGGTTCGTTAAGAAAAGGTGTTCTTTGACTTTTCTACAAATTCTAAACATATGCCTGATAAATATTAAAACAATCAAAAAAAAACTAATCATTGAAAATCACAGAAACTATGAAAATGTAACATCATTCATTTTTCATACTGTTTATTTTAAAAGAGGTTGCAGGAAGTGCTGGAGCCTTAAATGTTACAATTTAGCTAAATGTATATAAAAAATGCACATATAGGTTTGCTTGATGTTTTTGTTTATATTTTGCTTATGGATCTTCACAGACTGGTCACTGTGAGACAGCATTTATTTTTAAAGATGGAGGAAGGTATTATGCAGTTGGTTATCTTCTGCACCCTTGTCTGTCATTTTAAATTCATTTTTATCTGCCCCTATATCTTCACACATTTTCTTTTTCTGTTCTATGATTTCTCTGTTGACATGTTTAACGTACCAAGTTGGCTGTTGAAGGTGGTAATGCTGCAGGAGTCAGGTCTCGGCTCATCAACTTTTCTTAGTATCCGAGCTTGAAATGTCTTTTTTGGGCTTGGCACTGACCTTGCGCATGTTTAGGGTGTCAACAAGGCACCTGCTGCCTGCCTTCCCCTCAGTAACATCAGCACGCGCCACCTCTCACCCACTTCACCCAACTTCACCCTGCCAGCTACAACCGGTTCACCTCCTGTATCACCCATTCAAATCAGCTATACGCTCCGGACTTCACGGCTGCCTGTGCAACTGTAGCATCGCCGCTACACCAGCGCCACGCATGTTCTTGTTCTCTTGTGTGGCCCATCGTTGCCTCTCTAAAGTCTAGGACAGTTTCTATTCTCAACAGGTGCTGGTAATAAAGCAGGTGTAGCTGGAGATTTACTGATTTCATAGTATTCTGTTGAGCAATAATTCTGAGCCTGGGGCACGAGGCAGGTAAACCCTCGGAATGGCTGCACCCATTGACTTTTTAGAGTGACAAACACAAGTAATGCCCCACTGTCAGCACCTTAAGAAAAGACATGAACATTTAACTGAACAAAGAGCCAAACATTTACATAAGGAGAAACTTAACGGTATATATATCCCAAAGCAATGCATAAACACTACAGTTACAGTTTTCAAGTTTTGAAAAGCTTCTTTATTTATACAGTCGGCTAATGCCTAGAATTTGCAAAAATGTTTTCTTTGCATTTTATCACCCAGTTTTCTGAGCCGTCACTCTGAGATGCTTCTTAAACAGTATTGACAAGTTCTATTATAGTCTCTGATTGGCTGCTTTCCTAGATTATTTAGTCCAAATCAGCAATTAAAATATTTTAATTAGATAGACAGATATTTATCTATATGGATGTTATCTTTTTATTATTTATTAATTTCATTTTAAAGGACAATGTAAATTTTTTTATTATTATTTCATTTTTTGGTCATCATTTCTGGAGGATACTATAAGTCATTTAGATCTCTAGGGTTTAGATGCCAAAAAAGCCCATCACTGACATAGTGTCTGAGTGATAAACTATTAAAAGGTCATCTGTCAACCTGAATTGCTCATTGTAGAGGTGACCCAAATATTTACACAAAAGAAAAGAGGGATGTATATAACTGAAAGATCAGAGGGCAGTGAATTAATGCATGAGTTGTTTGAAGCTTATTGTTTGGAGTTTGTTTAAGTTTACAAAAACCTTCAGATTAAAAATGCTGCTACTTGACCCCTGTTTGCATAACAGTGACATTTCTGTTTGTGTTCCAAAGTCTTTATTTGTTTAATTAATATGTGCGTGTATCGGGTTATTGGGGTGTCAGTGCGCTTTCAGGGCGGCCTTGGGGCGACTGTTCTCCCTTTCACTGCTGGCTTGTGGTGGCATGTTCTCCACCTTTGACAGCTTTGCAGTTCATAAACTCCTGTCAACCCTGTCATCTACTTTACACCTGAGTGCACCAGCCACGCCCATTTGGAGATCAGTGCTGATCTAACGGGTCTAACTTGAGAAAGCCACCAATGATAAATGATAAACCGCTGGTGACAAGCAACTATTGACTGATAAACAATTTGACAAACATCCATTTGGCACAACTCAACGCTGACTCCATTGAGCAACCAATAGATGTTCCAAGCCCCATTTATAATGTCACATGATTTCATTTTCATTTAAAAATACTGCCTAAACACTTCTCGTCATCCCGTAAAACAGGAGGGCTTTTATGAGGATACTCCACGCAGACATGCAAAGCAGAGCTCTCCTATTAAAAATGTTAAAGGGGTTAAAAGCTGCATAGAGTTTTTATGGTTTGGGATGTTAAATAAATGGCACGCAGCCAGACGTGTTGGTGGTGCATGTGAGCTTCAGATGTTTCGAGAAAGTGATGCTTGTGACTGTAATTCTCTGATTTATCACACACTGTAGCCACAGGCTTCAACAGAAGACCACAGTCCATTATTAGGAAAAACTGTGTTAACGAACATAAATGTCTGTCTGGGATTCACTCTTTTTTTTGTGTACTTTACCCTTTTCATCGTTATATATGAAAATGAGTAGCTGTATCTCAGTTGCCTAAACTCAAACAGACCAACGTTCGCATGCACGCTTGCACAGACATGTAATGACCCCAGGAAGAAATCATTTTGACTAGTATTTGCAATATTAAGTGTCATATGTTTCTGTAGCATGGAAAGGGAATTTACACAAATAAAGACTCTAGCCAATGTGAAGTGTAATGGTTGAGTAATATCATAAAACTTTGCCCGAGATGACTTTCTGCAGTACCTAATATTTCAGAGTCACATTTCATAGACAGTTGGGATATCTGGATTATAACCCTTAAGGAAAACAAAGGCTTTTGATAAGAAACTAAAGGCCTGATACGTTATGACTCTTTTTTGCGCTTTCACAGTGCGATTTTGCATAATTCTTTGTGGTTGATATGGATTATAGTATTATGGTGTGAAAATGGTGCAAACATTTATTGGCAATGAATAAATTCTGTTGACACAAAGTAAACGTAATCCTCTGGGCAGACGATGGAATCCACAGCCAGCCGAGATTCACGGAGACTGTCGCCAAATGGGTCTGAAGGTGTGAGAGTTTGTGTTGTTTTTTTACGCAGGCATCCTGAGGGAAACCCGTGGGACTGGTGCTGTTCTATAGGGGTAGAGAGCTGGGTCATAGGGGTCCGACAGACAGTCAACGAAAATGAGGCATGCTGGGGCAGAACACACACCACAGTCGAAAGTCTGTTCATATCTAATGTTATCTAAAACTAATGTTCAATTCAGTGGCTTACACAATCATTTGCTCTCACAATAAACGCTCTGCAGTTTTGTTTTTGATTTCAGTTTTGATGGCTTGTTCTTTCTTCTATTAGAGATCATATTTGGTAAATTAAGGACCTGTTTTAACAAAATTTTATTTTAACTACTTTTAATGAAACACATTTGTTTAATAAATGATTCTATCATCATTCAGTAACCAAATATCATGACCAATTTAAATTGTTATAGTATTTAATTTTTTTGCTTCCAAAATATTTTTCCCCAAAAATGAAAATTTGGACTAAAACTGACATATTTAAATTTAAATATCAAACCAATCATTTCTCAAAGAGTTAATCACAACTTATTTTGTGTAATGAGTTTTGCTAAAAATGCCATGAGCATAATTTTTTCAAAAGAATTTCATGTCTTAATCCCCAGATTATAGTTTTTGGCAGAGGTTCAGTGAAAGCCAGACAGGCAATTAAGGTCAACATACTTCACACCTTTTTATATTCAAGAACCACTTTTCCCTTCAAATTCACATGCAAATTGTGACTGTAATTATTGAACAGAAATATAAAGGAGACCACTCAAGTTAGACATTATATTTGTTTGCACTGAGGTGCTGTATGGTAAATCAAAAACACAGCACTGTGTCCTCAGGCGATGCCGGCATCGGATTGCTGTGACACGTGAAAACAATGTACCAGTTTTGTGCAGACATGAGCTGTAACTGAACCTTGAAATGTGTTCATCAATAAACATGACATTTACCAAGAACTGTTGGGGTTTTTCTACAAACTAATGTGCTCAGAATGACCAAGATATATCAGTTGGGCAGAAATCCCATAGAAACCCATCTATGCAGACTTTCGAGCAAAATGAGCAATAGAAACTAGTAAAGCTTTCTATGAATATGTACAGTTAAAACCCACATTCACAAACAAATTCTGCCACATAACACTCATTATCTGTTAATAAAGACTTTTTGACCTAATCAACTATTTTCAGTATTTTTAAACTTTTTGTTCTTACATTTTAAGAATATTATGCAGCATTATTTTTTCCACATCTATGTATTTACAAAGTGTATCTTTTTTTTTTTTATTGTTCAGCCCTTATTATGGTTTTCAGAATTAATTTATGTTCATTTTATGTTAATTTTTATTTTGTGTGTTAATGTTTGGGTTAGTGGAGCTGGAAGATTTAATTATACCCCCATATATAACATTAGCAAACTCTCATTACAAGCAAAAACAAATGAATGAATAAACTTGGGGCATGTTCAGAATTCGTAAACTAAATATTTACAATGTTTTTCAGCATTTCGGGTTACATGTTCTGTCCCTTTAAAAACATGAAAAGACGTAAAACGCCTCTTATGTGCACCTGAGAAGATGTCGTTAGCTATATGAAATTATTATCACGAGTATTATATATCAAAAGTATTTGACAGTTTGCTGTAGTTTTACATGCATTGACGGTTCGTGGCAGTTTTAAGGGGTTGCGGATACGCTTTTGAAATGAACTGTGTCCCAAAGCGCATCCCGGGGTACTTTACGTTACTCACCACCGCTGCTGTCTGCCTGCCTGGAAGTGACAAACATCTTACCTGCTATAGAAGACACAGTTATAAAGGTATGGATGTTAACCTAAACAAACATTAATCTCGGTTAGCTGGATGTACTGCTAATTTGAGAACACGACAAACAGCTTTATTTCGTCGTGCATTTTGGCTATACGTATGAATTTCAGACTTTATGAAACTAAACGGTCATTTATTATAATTTTGGAGGGTGATTTATGTTTCGGCATGTCTGAACTTGCTTTGGTGTTTCACTAAATAGGCTCTGTGTACCGCCCCCACCTCAACAATATTTGTTCCATCAGAGCAAATTGTTTGTATAAACATTATATATTTTAATACTTTAAATATACTGATGAATGTAAGTCAATAGGACTAGTTAATCTGTGTTTATTTTATTAGCCTTTGTGAAAACTTTTTATATTTTCTATAAGCTTTTAATAAACAGAAATTAAGTCACAATATAAAAATTCTATATTTTCAATATTCACAATATAGAAAAAACTGTTGTTGGCAATGCATAACGTTTAAAAATAACTTCCAGATTTGGTCATGCACTATATAGAAACACTTTAAAGTGTGTTGCCTAAACAGATTTATCTGCATTCAGTCTTAAAGCAACAGAAGGCTACTTTGGAGAAACTACTTTTTTAAATGCATCATTGTATTTCTTATATTACAAACCTGACCATGAACATGCTCAGGAACATCTGCTTGAATTAATGCAACAGGTTTTATCAACACCTGTACTCGATGGGGCCGTAGGGCGTCTGTAATCAAGTTGTCTCAATCTATCTCCCCATCGGCCCTTGTATTTACAAACAACACTGGCCCATTGATGTGGCATGTGTCAGTAAACAGCAGGCACACTTACCGTGTCGTTGGACAAGAGACAGCTCATCGGAATTTACACTTCTCAATAGAGCAGCCAACTCACAAAGGCCAGACAGCATTGAAGCCATTGTGTGTGTGAATAGAGATGAAGGAACTTGTGTATGAAGGTAGGGCGAGGTTTTGAAGCACCAGAGGTGTTTGTGTGTGTGAGTGTGTAAGTGGCACATGCCAGGTTTATCAGAGAATCTTTGATGACCTGGTGATCATGAGATCTCTGTTGTCATGCACAGACACCAAGACTGAGATCCTAATGTCACTTAAAATGGATTTAAATGAGAGAGACCTATTGGCTGCTCACCATCATTATTACAACCCTAACAGAGAGACATTTCTCTCATAGAGAGATTAATTAAATTCATTGCAATCAGTACAATTTGGATTATGACTAATCAAATATGTCAAAAGGTCAGATTTATTATTTAAAAAAACAGAAAATTATTTATTATACTAAAAGTATTACATACTTAAAACGATTAAATATTAAAATTATTATACTTATTAATAATCAATAATAATGCAAATCATTAAGCAAATTTCCAAAAAAATACCTAAAATGCTTTTATGCGTTCCACAAATGCACAGCTGATTCTGATTAAACAATTACATTGCATTTCTGAAGTGGTTTAACTGAAAGCAGCGTTTTACAGTACCGTGTACATTAAGCCAGAGGCAATCGCATTCAGATCAGTGTAGCAGGAGACAGGAGCAGCTGGCCAGGCACCTGCCTGTAAACACACGGCACACTCTCTGTGTTGATAGATTTAATCGATTAGATCAAAGTGACACATCTAAATGTAGAGCCAATTTGTTGTGTGGAGACAGTGAATGGTGTGTTTTGACAATAAACACCTGAAGCAGGAATAGAACACTGGAGGGAGGGGACTCTGGATGTCACACACAGAGATGATGGTCATATCTGTGTGTATCAG
>JAZGTK010012190.1:0-15089 GCA_036877625.1 Ambastaia sidthimunki
AGGAACGAGGTACCGGCCGCTTGCGTTCAATAGCACCGCGCTTCTCTCAGTAAGTCCTAATATCTCAGCCCGTTAGATGTCGGACCGATGCTCTATAATGCATAAGATGACTGATAGCGCCTCAATGGCCAGGAGTTGACCATTTGCAATTCTGTCTTTATTCATATTTAAATATTTTTATTATTGATATTCCTATATCAATCATAATATATTTATTCATATCATAATATGAATAATATATTAATGTTACAACGAGTGTTCATCATGAATTTAGCCTGTGGTGTCCGTTTTTTTTTGCTTTACATACACCGATAAACACAAATAGATAGAACACAAAAAGATCATATTTATATGATATACACAAAAATATATCATTCTATGTGGACATTTATGTGTGCATATATTGTAAATATCAGGTGTGGTGTTTATATCCTTGCGATTCGGACAACACAGAAGTGATAATTCTGCAAATAATATAGTATTTACTTTGAACATGATTTTGTTGTTATGCGAAGAACTAGCATTTCTAGAATTATAATTATATATTAATATATGATTATAATATATTAATATATATTACTATAATGATATAATATTTTAAAATCTTAATATTGTAAGACATTAAAATACATTAAACATTGATATTTATTATTATTATTACTATTGTTGTTGTTGTTGTTATTATTTAAATATTTGATCGTGAATATGCATAAATCATTACGGATGTTCTGTTGCAGGTTTGCGTCTGGGGCTCAAACAGAAGGTGAGTCTTTGGCTCTGCTGTCGGCCTTCAGAGGCCTCAGACACAGTCAGAAATCAGAACACATACAGTGTAAACGCGGTTCAGCTTCACGTCCAATTCCAAATACAACCATAGTGTTTTTCTTCTTGTGATGCGCTGATTGCAGATGACAAGCAGCTGTTTCGGCGAACACGCCCATTATTGACAGAATGGCTTTCTCTTCTCTTCAAGTGGTGGTGGGGGTGGGGGGGGGGGTTAGGTCGGATGGAGGGAGAGGTCGGATGGAGGGAGAGGTTGGATGATGTGCAACAAAGAGAGAGAGTTACAGAAAAGGAAATAGAAGGAACAAAAGAAAGAAAGAAAGAAAGAAAGAAAGAAAGAAAGAAAGAAAGAAAGAAAGAAAGAAAGAAAGAATGATGTGTTGCGTATCAGTGTCGCTGAGGCCAGTGAACTGATCACATCAATATCTGTCTTTGGAAACGAAATTCAATTAAGGTCCTAAATTAAAGATAATTGGCGCAAAAGCCACTATAAACTTACAGCGACATCAAGCCAAAATGCGGCTCTTTAAAAAATTAATTATTCAATTTTTCCAGAGCAACAAGACACAAATATTATGTATTTGCTTTTTAATAGAATTAGTCATTGCCACATCCAGAAGATAATGATTTAATAATCTGTCTCAGTCTTAAATCAAGTGCTTAGTAAAATGAACAGCACCCTAATATCTATGTAAAAGTGCTTTTAATTATGCGTCGATGATGAATGCGCATACTAGATGCAACAACAAAAAGTCAAATGAAGAAATATTGCACAGAACATATTATAAATATGATAAACACAGATTAACGTCAAAAGAGGTTTAAACATTTTTAATTAATTCAATATATTTCTCTGAAAGCAAATTAATTTTCAAATCAATTTTCCTGTCTTATTATCTTTTATCTCTGAGCGCACGCCATAAATGAGATTGATCTGAAAGGAAAAATACTGGCTTATTCATTGCATAAATATCAGTTCGCTTTTATGTTGAGTAAAATGTTTATTTGTAAAAATTAGAAAGGGTAATAATAAAGGGAAATATAAAAAATGAAAAACAAGCTCTTCTTGTCCATTAATTCTTTAGTGATGTTTTGGGGTAATGCGCACTATTTTTGAACTGTTGTTAGGTGTGGAGGAAATATAACCAAGGGCCTTTCTCTGGTGAGCATCATTTTTGGGGGCATAAAAATCACACGTCGGTGACACGTGCGCGCACACGCACGCGCGCACACGCACGCACAGACCTCTGTTGCCTCCGCCGTGAAATTCTGTGATTAATGTCCTATAGTTGACTTGAACCTCAGCGTGACAGTTCAGCTGACAACGGCCAAGTGTAAACCTTGAGTTTGATACTAACACACTGCGCTGTTTATTCCACTAATTTATTTATTTATGCTTGCGGTATTTATAACTCTCTCAGTCTTATCGGCAGATAGAGCAGGGGATTATGATATCATGTTCATAAAGCGATTAATTTCGGCACCAGAAAGCGGGGTGGTCTGTTTAAATACTTTGAGCCAACGTGTCGCTCAGTTGAGCTGTTTGGACAGCCTCTGATTTCTGCGTTCATTTGCACCTAACCATATTAATCTATTGCATGTTTATCTGTCGCCATTAATCTTATTCGCATCAGCCAACACATTGTTTTATTACTGTCATTTTGACCCTTATCATATAGAGACTGTATACGTTACTATATGTTAAAATACTATATGCTACTATATATATATATGACTATATATAGTCAATGTGTGCCAGTGTAACATCTAAATCTAAAGTTTTCGTTTCAGTCGGTTACATTACTTGTGTGGACATTATTGACGGCGCCTTTAGAACATAATGTTGCAGATCAGCGCATACAGCCAGTGTTGTCTTTTTCTCTCACCCCGTCTCCCTCAATTTTGCTATTCTCCAGCCGTGTGCTCTCCCTATAACCATAAGCCTTTTTTGTTCCAGCTGCCTCTTCCTCCCGATTTGATTTGAAAATATTAGGCCAAGGTGGGGAGAATTATAAACGACTGGCGCTTATCTGCTCTGTGCCCAGATCCTGCAGGATCAGAGAGTCTGATTAAGAAAGAAGGCAGAGCCATAATGATGAGGAATAATGAATCCTTATCTCGCGCCTCCAGATTATCTGCCTTTCAGCGCGCCATGTTTTGTTACATGGGATAATTTATTGCATCTAATACATCACAATGAATCTGATGGGGAAAGTGATGGCCAATGTTGTGAAAGAGGATGTTTTTTTTACCCCAGGGCAATGAAATGCCTTTGCGATTTTTAATTGGCAAAATATAAGGGGGTATCTGATAAAAAAAAATACTAAAAAATAAAAAGCAGAGTTAATCTTGCCTTCTAGTGTTCATTTACCGCACTATAATTAGTGTGTCAATTTCGACCAAAAATGAACAACAACGACCTGCCATCAACTGCAGGCTGGTGGAGGCAACGAGATCCTAATTTCGCATGATTCATTTTTCACCAAGAAGAGATAATTAATCATAAACACCAAAAAACAGTGCAGTAACGCAGAGATAACGCAATATTTGCATCTAAAAAGATTCGATGGTGCTAATTCTACCCTACATCATCCCCACCTCCCCCGCCATCCACAAAACCTTCACAATCTTTCATTTTCCGTGATTAATCTTTGTGAAATATCATTAATCACTGAGCGGGCTGGTGGTGTGACGGTGGGCATGAGTTCAGCTCACCTCACACAACTGCTTGTGGCTTGTAGTTATTGCAGTTTACCTGAGCTTTAGCGAGAAGCTAGCCGAGATAAGCGACAGCATTATGATACCAAAAACCCTGATATCAAAATAAGATAAAAGATACAACTACAGATACATCTTGTGGTTGTGGTTTGTCCTATTTTATTAGCGTTGTGAAGCAAACCATATCGAAAAATAACGCAACGTTAAACACAAATGATACAGATTATATTATCTGATTCATTCAGTTTCTTCTTCTTTATTTTATTATTATTAGTATTATTATTAGTAGTATTTTATTGTCATATTGCTGTAATATTTAATAATATCGATTACTTTTTCTTTGTTTCTTATTAACGCATTTTAAATACATGCTTCTTTTTCATGTATAAGCAGGACAACATAGACATATATATGAAAGTATATGTTCTCTTGCTTACTCCGTCATTTTCCAGCGTTGCAGAGATTCTATCGTTTTATTTATTTCCTCCAACATCATCTCAGGCGCAATGAGGGCACGTCAGAGAAAGACAGAAAGTGAGGGCAGAACCGAAAAGAGGGGAGCAGATTATTAGACAGGAATGACACTAAAGTGAAGATGGGTTTGAAGAAAAGGAGAAGATAGAGTTCTCACGCTCTGTTTTTGTATATATTCGCAAAGACCTACGCGGATGCGCAAATATAATTTTTGGTTTGGAGTCTGCAGTATCTGTATAAAGTGTTAAAAATGAGGTATGTGGTTCTCAAATAAGATCTTGTTTGATAGGCCTTGAACAAACTTCTTGTAATGAGCAAACATTTATCACGCCGCATCATACAACTTATGATCATAATAAGCAATCGGAGGGGCTTTTATTTGGAGAACTGTTTGTTGGTGGAGATGCGCAGATTGGCAGGAGAGAAGAGAGGCTATAAGAGATGGAGAAAGAGAGATGAGCAGATTAACTAATGAAATGGATGACTGGGGAATTGGACACAAATGCGCGCGTTACATCATTGCCTGTTCTCCAGGGGCGCGCGCACAAAAGCATCGCTTTATCTGCACTAAAGCTGCTCTAACGAGACGTTTATTAAAAGTGTCCTGACTTACTCCCATGTGAAATGGATTTGTGATCTGCCTTCCCTATACACACGACATCAAACATGGCCACAATCGCCGCAGTTTCACCTGGAATTCCGTGTTTTAAGGGATAATGTGAGCAGTTCAGATAGCACTGAGGGGCGGCTTTTGTTGAAAGGTGTCCGGTATCTTTGCCTTTAACGATTCAATAAATAGCAATATTTCTCCATTTCTCCGTCTCTCTCCTTTTAATGTCTCTTTTACTCGCTTGATGAATTCATTTAAGTATTGTGCGCGGGGGGAGCGCTCTTTAAGCCTCTTACTCAATGGCTATTTGTTGGTATCTCGAGTGTGTGAGAAAGCGGAGAATAGGGAGCCTGAGAGAAGAGGAGACGGACTTGATTTTCATTGCAATCTTTGGAACAAATAGCGAACATTTACCGTTTACACGCCGCCTGGCGACGCGCTGGCGCTGCAGGCTCGAGCGCGCCGGTCTAAGATGACCGGAGAGCCTTTGGAGAGCGCGAGCCCCCGGCTATCAGGTTCTCCAGATCCCCCCGCGCGCGCGCGGATCCGGTTTCAGGCCGGGCTTGTCCGCGTTCTGCGCTGCTGCCGCGCGCCTTTAAATGAGTGTCAAAGAGCCAAATATCAAATAGCATCGGGTCAAGCCAATTTGAGGAAACCTCCCCCTCCCTCATCTCTGCTCCAAACGCTCCGGCTTAACTGCAGCCGGTGAAATGAGGTTAGACAAACAACGACTCTTTCTCTTATATTTGTAACAAACGTTGTAAATAATAGGATTGCGTTGATTGGTTATTTATGGGCCTAGATCAAGTAAGAAGCTGTTTAATTGGACGCCAATGAAACGGAAGCGAGACTGTCAGACCTAGAAGTTCACTAGACATACAGGTAACGAACAATCCTCACAACCCATGTTTTTTGTGTCTACTGAATTTTATTTTTTATTATTTCAGGTTTCTTGTATGCTAAGGGATTGGCACCAAAGCACACCACAGTGAAATAAAGTAGTCTATTGTAATAACAGTCTATCAATGCCCTGTTTTCATTCGTTTTAAATTAAATATCAATTTAATTCGACGAGGTCGTGGTGTATAAACATACAATCCATTTAATGAGTTACAGTACTAAGGTCTTCTCTCACGTAACAAGTGTTTTCAATGTTTGTGACTAACCGATGGTACGCAAAAAGCGTAGCCTACGACTTTTGTCCATCTCACAGCATCGTTTTCATTGGCGTCAAATTAAATATGCCATCAAGGTTCAACAAATCACTCCGATTTCAAATCTCATTGATTTGTAAATGCTCACAATAGAGCAAATACAAACCGACAACCTGACACAATGCATTCATGCACCAACAATGTGAACCGTAAGAGCACCAATTCCAGCTTCCGCCACGTTTCAAATTCATCATCAACTTTGATCTTCATTCACTTTGCTTGTATTCTAATTTATGCAGCGCAATTAATCTGGGTAATTGAAAAATACCCATTGCCTGTGAGCACCGCGCCGAGCTAAATCCTCTCCGATAACGGATTTTAAAAGCACAACCTTCCCATCTTTATAGGCGCACTAAAGCACCAATTCATTATCGGCCTTAAATAAATATAAAATAGACAGTGGCACCTTTGGCAGTAAATATATGCTGCGTTTCAAAATACAATTTTGTAGTGGGGAAAAGGAGCGCGGTTTGTGAGTTGGCTTTTTTGATTGACACCCTGTCCCCAGGATCATGTTTAATCCCTGCTTCACTCCAGCCTTTTCATAACTCATTTCTCCGCGAGAGATGGGCACCCTGATGGTTGCCTGGGAGACGGCGATAGCGCTAAGCCATTTCCATGTCTGCAGCCCATTTGCAACAAAGGTCGTCACAAAGTCATTCCCGACACAGCGCGCGTTTATGATGACACTTTCCCGTTCCATTCTCCTCACCGGGCGCGCGCGCGCGCGCACTCTCCCCAACATCAGCATCCGATGACGCAACTGCCCTTTCTGATCAAAAGAGATGCATGGCCTCGTGTAGGTGTCTTTATGCTACACCTCCACCCCTTCTATCTATCCCCCTCTCCCTCTAAAGCGCGGGAGAAAATGCCTTCGCTTTCAATCTAAATACTACAGAGAGTATGTATTTTGACATTTTATATCGACAATCTATTCCACGCTTTCAGGGAGAAGAATGCATTTTGCATGACTCGGAAGCATGCCGGGAAAACTGAATAGACTCTAAAGCAGTTCCGTGGCTTGCAACAAAACTGGATAGCGCATCAGCATGAGAACGGTTTACTTGTGCTTAAAGATACACGTGATAATTATATTATTATGCACTTATTTAGTGTCTGTTTATTTATTTAACCACACAGATCAGAGGTTTTCCAACACAAAGCTGTCACAACGACTATATCTTATTAATTATACAAATTTAGATTATTACAATATTCTTGTGCATTATATATCATCATATTTTTGATAGATACTGACAGACACAACAAAGACATTTTTCATAAATGACAAGAGGACAGTGTTTTCACGTTTTCATATCTACATTTATTACCAAAACAATGGTTTGGTATAACATTTTTGTGGTTGAATAAATTAATAAAAAGTCTGTAAGCTGTATTTATTATTTTATCCCAGGAAATGTTCCCTGAGGTAAAGGTCCATCTCACAATTACACAGAGAGACATGATGTGGTAAACAGGTAAACATGCCAACAGAGAAACCATGCCGTCACCTGTTCAGACACTTTCACGGAATGTGTATGAATACAGGCTTGTTAAGCTCAGCAGTTAAACAGTTTATGGGAACAAATGATGCCTCGCATCCCTTCGCTCCGTGCGCTGGGAATCCCCCTCCCAGATTCATTTTGTTTATTCTGTTTCTTTTTTCCTAATCAGGAGGAGGAAGTTTATAATAAATGGCGTGAGGGCAGGATGCGATGCGAGTTGTATAAGCAGATAGCGCGTTCATTAATGCTTTTGGTTAAATAATTAACTATCTTTATTCTGCACCTTCACGCCGAAAGTTCGCGCGACGCCCACGAGGCTGATTATGTTAAAATCGTG
Source organism: Ambastaia sidthimunki (assembly GCA_036877625.1). Classification (NCBI taxonomy): domain Eukaryota; kingdom Metazoa; phylum Chordata; class Actinopteri; order Cypriniformes; family Botiidae; genus Ambastaia; species Ambastaia sidthimunki. The sequence goes on from JAZGTK010012190.1 coordinate 7,642, forward strand.
CGCGCGCACCAGTTTTCGGGCTATTGATCAGACCGTTCAGACGTCACGCGCGCGCCCTCTGTAATTGCGCGAGGAGCTTCGGGCTGCGCAGAAACTGGAAATAAATACAGATTCTAATTAAAATGTTTTCTGAATTCATCTGCACGGTGTCATATCACGTCCTTAATTGCTTTTGAAGCTTGTCGTTTCAAAACAATTGATAAAGAAACGCGCTACCTTTGCGTAAAAGGAAGATAAGCTGCGAGTGTAGCTTGCAGTGCCTCCGATAAACCGCAATTTCAGACTCACGCAGCAAAATAAAGGTGCGACTGTATTCATTAATAAAACTCTTCGTTCACAAATTACATAGATGGAAAGGGACATCAAATCATCAAATAGATATTCCTACACAATTCCTGAGCTTAGTTTACAGAAAAGCCATATACATGCCCTTTAAATAATGTAATGCAATGTAATGTAATCGATTTGAACAAGAGGTTCATGGGTTTATAAAAGATAAATGTATTAAGGAAGATAAATTCTACTTTGTTGCATGTGTAATGAAACAACGTCACTTCCTGATTTGATTCTGTGATGTCATGATGCACCACTTTCGTTTATTTGTTTAATTGTTCTGTACTTTTTTAAACAAAAATATTTTAATATTTGTTCTTTTATAGCATTAATGGCATTAATTGTATTCTACTGCATTGGGATTGGACGTGATATAGGAAATGATTGATGAGACATGTTTAAACGAGTTCTGTGTTCATTTGTGCTTTTAAAGTACGCAAATAACTAAAATGAAATAAAGTTTACATTTGAGATCAAGTTGTGTATTAATGTTCTCGTTGTAAACTCGCAGTCACTCATTTATTTGTTGTATAATGTTTACCAACAGGGGGCGCCTAATTTACAATCAGATTTATCATCATCATTATATAAGTTACGATAGTTTAGTTGCAATGACGGCCGACTAATCTAGTCGTGATATTTCTACTTTTATGACCTGTGGCGAATAAAAGCAAATGGACACTATAATGAAAACTGCGAACTGCACATACGGCTGTTATAGGCGCGAAATATTATTAATTGGGATTTAGGTTTAATACAAACTACAAGAATAAAACACATCGTAACATTTATTGAAATAAGATACAGAAAAAAATCTCAGTACTTCATTCTTAGTGCTTTATTACTTTAAAGACTTAATGTCTTCTATAATTTTGCGTCTCAGATAAACATTTTTGTGTTTATTTACATACGGCTGTTTTTAAAAAATAATTGATAAAGTTTTATTTAAATGCAAACTATTTATAAAGGAAAATGTTAATTATTCTAAACTTTCTAATGCATTTTGTTTGTTCATTGTTTTGTATGTGTATAAACTGTTATTAAAGCTACCTCAAGACAAATTGTTGGTTCAGCTGATACACTCGTATCAGAATGTATTTGCTAAAATAAAAACTTATACTTCAAGGTTTCACGCTGTATCATTTTACAATGCGAGCGCACTTTTCCAAAATATCATGCAAAATACAAGTTCTTGTTCTTTATTTTATAAAAAAGAAGTTTGTTAGGTTTCAAAAAATGAACGTGGTTGCTTTATGGTTGTCTAACATTAGTGTTAAGTAGTTGATGTGATGAACTATAACCTGCTAACACACCTGTACAAACAGTTACTATATACAAGCCACCACAAAAAAGCAGAAAAACAACCAAACACTCACCAGGTCTCTGAATGTGTCCACAGCAGCATTTATGTGCATGTCACATAACCAAAAATATATATTAAAATTCATGTAAAAGTCACAGCAAACTTACATCAATACCAAATCATGAAGCCATATTGACTAAGGAAGGTCACATGACCTAATCATGTGACTTATAGGACAAAATGACCTATACATTTATTACTTCTATTTCTTTATTTTATATGTTTGCTCAAATCTGTTATGTTATCCATATAACTGTGACTTTAAAGGTCACCTCTGTGTCTTATAAGGCATGTGAACATCACATGTTGAGTGTTTTGGTGACAGAAGCCCCAATTAACCCAAAACTACAAACTGATCACAGCTATTGTTACAGATACACTCTTCCCTTAACTAGCTGCTCTGGAAAACCGGGCTGCATGTGGAACACATTCCTTATCACCGCTGAGTCCAGCGCTAAATGCTCCCTGCTGTAGCCCCACAGTTACTTCTGCTTTGAAACCAGCAACAATGCAACAATAAAGGGCTCAGTTTTTGTGTGATAAGCGCTAACATAAAGAAATGATCTTGCTATGGTAAAGGCTCATTTAGCCGCCGTATCTGTGTAATTAGCAAAAAATGACAGGGAACGGGCGGGAGGGAAGTTTGGGATTTTAAATGAGTTCCGTCGGCAGCAACTCTGCAATCAGGTGAAACTTCAAAGCTGCTGTGTAGGTTGTCAAAGCTACAAACAGCTTTTATTTTACTGTAGTTAAAACTAACATGTTCCAGTTTAACCCTTCATATGAAGATGTGATGTACCTAATAACCCATTTTCAATTTATGTCCTTATTCCTAATATATTTGACTTTCTAAATATGTTTTTCAACAATTTTCCAAAACTATAAATATGATGTACTGTATATGGTTGTCAATTTAAACGAATCCACCAATCAAAACGGCCTCCAGAAATCTCTGGGCAAATGCATGAACAGCATTGTGTAGATAACAAATTACCACGTTAATCACTTCTTTTTTTCTTTTTCAGTTACTTTTAACCAACTGGTCCCGAAGGTATTTGTAATGGATGTATGAAGTTTTTCAAAGTTACACGTGTTCTGGTAAAGGACAGTTAACCACATTATTAGCATGTTGTGCTGAAGTTTGACAACACAGAGTGCATGAAAGTGTTTTGTCTTCATTTTAATCAGTCTAAGTTTTGTTTTTTGTGAAATATTCAACTCAAAATTGTTTTAAGGATATGATGTATTCAAAATCTGACCTTCACAAATAAACTATTTTTGCCTCTGGTTATCTTATTTAATGCACTCTGAATAAAATAATAATATTAAACACTTAAGGTACTTAATTTACTATAAACAACTTCTACCATACAGACCTGTTAAACACATCTACAGTTTTTACACCATTCGAGAGAAATGCCAAAATCAATTTAAATGCCAAAACGTACCAACTGCTGAGCATATTCACAAAAAACACAACTACCCCTTTCACTCATTGCTTTGAGACAGAGCTTATGAAAATTCTGCATTAAGGCCACAATCATTTAATTTTTGGCAGCTGTTTGGAGTTACTAAACATTTAATATTTGAAGATAAACTTGGAAAGTGCTCAACCTGTAACCTTCCACTCAAACAAACGTCAAGACAACAAAACAATAAAATGTGAAAAAGCAACTTTTAATTAAATTCATAATAAAATGAAACTGCACCTCCAGTTGAAATCAGAATAAGGATTAAAAGACGGATTACAGAATGTTTTTAATTCTTGTGTGTGATGCCGCTTTGAATCAAAGCAAGTACAAACTATGATGATGAGAGAGAGGTTCATTTCAACACACACATCTACTGAACCATGAGCTCAGTACAAAGATCATACAGACGTACCATCACATAAAAAAGTAACATATACACATTTGAAATTTCCATTTTAAAAAATACATTATGACACCGGACGCCGAGTTAAGTTAACCTAGTTAAAAGAAGAGAGAAAAACAACAAACAACTGCAGCAAAACAAAGTTGAAAACAAATTAAGGCGAAAACAGATGAAGATGGAGAGAAGAGAAAAATAAACGTGTCAGTGCACTTTGCGTTTCCTCTTTTTTGTCTTCTTGTCTTTCTTCTTGCCGGCGCATTTCACACAGAACCAGGACTGATCCTCTGGAGGGGCCGCCATAAGACCCACACACGGCCTGAGAGAGAGAGAGAGAGAGAGAGAAACTGAGTGTATCATCACTATGGTGAAGTGCACATCTTATGTGCCAAGCGAGCGATTTTCCATATATATTAATATATATATGTGACATATATATAAAAGAAACAGACATGGACAAAAGTGTTTTTATCTAAAAAGTCTTGATCGTTTTCATCATTAAATCTTTGCTTCTATCATGAAAGAGATGTGATTTGTTCTGTGCGTGTGTGTGCATTGATCTTTGTGCAAAATGCATAAAAAAAATGATTCCTTTAAATTCATTACAGCACTGCCAGACAATCTGTGCTCAGTCTGCATATTTTTTGTGTGTTCAATTGGCACGTCCCCTGATTCACTTTGTGCTGAGATGTGTGTGTGTGTTTGGCTTGTTTTAAATCACAACATATGCATTGCATATTGCACTAATATGCCAAAACATAAATTAAACGACAAACATAACTGACTTTATTTTAATATTAAATGACTTTAATATTATTTAATTCAAAACTGATATAATTTAGTCTCTTAGGTCTATATTCTACATGATTCATCAGTGCCCATTATTTAAAAATAAAACATTTTGTCTTTATAATCTTGCAGTTCAATCATTTTTTTAGTGGTTGACATCATCAAGCCCTCCTAATGTAATTTAAACTCCTCCAATCATCTGACCTCATTCTCGTATGGACCGCCCACTTTGTATAATTTAATGAATACCTGTTGGACAAAACTAAGAATTACCCTGCAAACATTTTCCTAGTTCAAAACCTTTTTAACCAGGACGTGTCACATTACGAGACTAAAATCTGTTGTGAAAACAGTTTGAGTTCCAGTCGTGTGAAGTAAAAGGTGGTTTGAACAGGTCTTACCAGTGATACCAGTCATCACACTCATCACAGCCAATCATAGGACTGCCGTCATCCGGTTTATTACATCCCGGACAAATCCATATCTGATTCCCCCACTCATCCCGAATCTATCGGGAACAAACACACATCAAACAAACCTCTCAGATCTGACACTGCTTAAAACAGTCAAATCAATTCATATATGTGTTTCACGGGACCCCATAACCTTTACACTGCTAATGTAATGCTGTACCAGCTCAGCTACAGAAAGCAAAACAGAATCTTCTAATTAAGTTAAAAATAATGTTATTAAAACATATATGTGCAACATTTGCTGTAGTGATATATCACATCTGTGATCACACATCAGCTATTATAGAAATATATATCAGAAATATTACTTTACAATCTACAATATCACCTGCGTGTGCTGAACTACGTTTGCTGCAACCTGTAGGAACTGTTTATTGAATTGTGATTATTATTAATGCATGACACATTATTATTGTTTGCTTGCATGTATGTATGTATGTATATGCACACACCACGTATGCGCTGACGGTCTCCGTGACAACGCTGCATCCACGTGCTTTGGCTTGGCTGTGTGGGGGCTGAATGGGGGCAGGTGGGGTTGGAGGGGCCAGGATAGGGGGAGGGCGGGGTGGTGCTACCACAGGAGCAGGGGCAGGTGGAGGGGGAGCCGGGGGAGAACGCATCCGAGCACCTGGACCGGACCTGGATATGGGGGTCCGTGGTGGCGGAGGGGTTGGTTCTGAATCAGGAACCACCTTACTGATCACACTGGTGGAGAAAGAGAGAGAGAGAGAGAGAATAGAGGGGTTATATAATGCTCAATTTACCTGTAATTTATTGTACTGTTTTTAATTGCTGTATATGTGATTAATAGAGATGCAAAAATAACAGATATTTTAGTAATTTTATAATATTGTAATGTCTTCTATGTGCAAATAAGTCGTTTTTGCTGTGCTGTTTTATTCCACATCTATGTGTCAGATCTTGTTTTTTGCAGATCTTGTTTTTTTTGTAGATCTAAGTACAAAATAAGTAAAAAGTAAAGCACACATTAAAACATTACGAGCTGTAAAAAAGACGGATAACAAACAATAAAGTCCTTGATCTGATTCCATTTTCAGCAAAATCTGATTCTAATATTGGTTCTGATTGTTTCACTGACATATCGAACATAACTGAAGAGAAAAATTTTGATTACATACACAATAACCAGTATTATGATGGTCATTATCTATAGTGCCTATATCTGTCCATGTTTTAAACAGCATTCACACACACTGACACATTTAAATGATGTCAAACACTGCTGTCAGAGTGACTGACAGACTCAGAGAGAGAGAGGACAGAAACACACACACACGCACACACACACACACACTGTCCAGGATGTGACCCAGCGACCTCTGTGAGGTCAAAGTTCACTTGTGCCCGTTTCCATGTGCATCAAAGGGGCTTCTGTTGAGTTCTTGCAACGTTCACACTCTGGTTTTTAAACGCAGGAACTCTTTCAAATCTCCCATTAATTGTGAAACTGCAGGACTGATGACTATTTTCTGTTATGGTGACTGACGTGATTTTGTTTTGTGCTTTTGTTTTAATGCTGAAGTGTGTAAATCTGCACGACCACTGCTGAGATAATGAGTGTTTCAAACAGGTTCTCCTGTCACCTGATCCCTGTCTGCCATTGGCTGGAGAAACTGAACTTGAGCTAATGTTGCCGTGTCAGACTGGTCGGGATGCTCAGATTCATGTTATAATAGTCCATAAAAGCCACAATGTTTTGGGGAAAGAATCACACACTTGACCTTGAATAAACAACTAACCAACACCTCAGCTTTCAAGCTTATCATTTCACATCTTGTAAAGAAAATGAGGCGTCACAACAGAACACTGTACAGTACAAAAGATGGAAAACCTTTTAGTGCTTTTGTAACCAAGCATAAAAAAGCGGAATGTTTGCTATGCAGATACTATAAATATAAAATGCTAATATTGGCCAATACTGATATGGTCACTGATGCTGCATATACTGAACCTTGAATATCTTTCAACCTAAAAAAAACTGAAACATAAGCAACATGTGAGACTTTGTGCTTCTGTAAACTGGAAAACAAACACACACACAAAGAAAAACATTCCCCTCTTGAAAAGACGGCTAATTTTGTTTTTCTAAAGCGCAGACAACAGGTGTGAGAAAAGAGCACAAAAAGGGCACAACACAAACAACATCAGACACACGACACACACTCACAGCCTTAGAATAAAGGCCTTCCTGTACACACACACACACACACACACACGTTTCCTGTCCTGCATGCAGGTGGAACTGAAAAGGTGAGGAAGAAGTTCAAACGTTCAGTCAAAACACCGCAGACGTCAGGAGTCTAAATCACACCGGCCTTCAAAGCAACATCAGTCACATGTGGACGTACAGGAATGGTAAATCTCCTAACCTGTAGTGTGTGTGTGAGTGTGTGTGTTTGAGGGGGTTAAGTGGTTAAACACTAGCACTATTGATAGGAGTGTGCGGGAGGGGGTGTGATCTGGGGTGGGTGTGTGTGTTTGCCCCCCTTAAAGACCTGACGGGCCGCCTGGGACTGGTCACAAAACCCAAAGACTGAAACTCACACCTGTAGACAGACTCACAGACTCTGACCACACAGAGAGCTGTCTGATAC
>JAZGTK010012191.1:0-15089 GCA_036877625.1 Ambastaia sidthimunki
GCTAAGCAGCAGGAGTGTAAGTGGGTGGATGAAGTGACTTTGAGGAGAGAGAGGGAATAGTATGTCGCCCCATTGGATCATATGAGGTTATTGATGGGAATGTTCTGGATTTGGCCTTTAGTTGACTGCACATGGGGAGTTTCTTACTTCTTTTGCTGTTTCTGTTACTTTATCTTTCGTTGTATTGCCATGTCCCACAATGAATGAAAGTGAAGTAAACAGGAAGTCAGCTGCACCTTCAGCTTTAATTCAGAGTCAAATCTGTTTCTTGAGTTCACACTCAACATTTTGATTGGCTGTTGAAAGTAGAGGGCTTCTTAGAAAGCTGTCAGACTTTAGTTTAGGGCTTGTTTTTCGTTTACACGTACAGGTACATGGATGTTACAGTGTGACTCTTAATTAAAGATGCGTCCAGCAGACATAAACACAGCATTAAAGAATGGACTTCCTTTTCTACCAGACATCATATACAAAGGAGATTGATTTATTGTTACTGTATTGGTACTCTTTATCATCCTGCTACTTCATCCATCTCCACCTCTCTCTCTATTTCTATAAATCTCTCTCATCTTTAAAATCCAGCGATAGGTCCATACAGTGGCCAGGATTCATGCAGCCAGTGTTTGTGTGTGCTCGGCCAGATGAATGTGTCTGTCTTCTCAGTGTTTTGGCCCATTGTTTGTGCTGGTCTCATGTGCTGATGGAAATGAATGGGTATTGTTTAGAGTTATCTGTTATGTGGGGACACTGCATCATTACGAGGCCTCTGCCATGATGCTCCTGCAGTACGGCCAGCCTGAGGGGACAGGCAGGTTAGGAAACACATACTGCATAAGCCGTTTTGTCTTTCGCTTAAAATAAGAGACTGAGAGTTGTTGAAATTTCCTCTACATGTGGCCTCATAACCAGCACTAAAGATTTCGCTAGTGTCTGACTAACCGTGACATTCATATGAGATTGTTTGTTTGTTCAAACATCTGATATTTTGCAACATGTCTTGAGAATGTGGCGTTTTGGGCAAAAAACGTTCAACAGAAAAGGGGCTCTCTGACAGTCATGTAATCCAACCAATCACAATCTAGAGGCGGGTTCTAAAAGCAATGATGACACAATTTAAAAATAAATGTAAAATAAGTAAAATCGATGACACAATAATTGACCAGATTGCAACAAAGTAGTAACTGGCCTGTGATTGGCCTGTAATTGGCTCGTGGGCGGGTCTGTGAGTGTGCTGTCTATGGCTGAGATTATTAGTTTTCTAATAAATAGCCTGGCATAACACTTACTATAAACAAGTGCTCAGTTACAAATGTCATCCCGGTTTGTGTTGCTTCCAGTGGTAACAAATCAAAGAGGTGTTCTGTGGAGTTGGGCTGTGGCTCTCTCTGAATAGCAAGCGAGACAGCAGCAGTCTCTGTTCTCCTTAGGCGTCATGCTCGGGGAATCATGACATGACTGTATCGTGTAGTTAACAGCTTAGAAAATGAACACGTCCACCACGCCTTTTAACTAATTGGGACAATAAATGTGTGTGTGTACGTTCCTATATAGCATCTAATAAAAATAAATGCCTCAGAATTTTCATTCTTAAAGAGACGGCGCCTGGCTTTGCTTTTTAATTTGCTCTATTCATGCTGACAAAGTGGATATCACATATTTAGCTTCTTGGTGTCTTTCTAAGTAACACAGATTAGCATAATGGCCTGTCAAGGCAGAGGCCAGACCGCATGTTCCGCTTCAGATATCCAACATTTGCTCTGCGTGCACATTTGAGAGCGGTTCTCATTTTTCCATATTTTTCTAGCAGCGCTGTTATTTCTCAAGCTGAGCAGTATTAGAGTGTGTAAATAGAGCTTAGCCGTGTGCATGTGTAAAGGATTTTTTTCAATCACAACTTTTCTATTAGGGTCAAAAATGTGGCTCGACCACATTTAATCTTGTTTTCTCATTCGCATTTATTCAGTTTTTCCATATCACATCATATTTCTGTTTTTATTTATTTATTCATGAGTTGCCTAGTGGAAATGCTTGTTTTATTCATGCTAATAGATTAAATATTCTTTGGAACACCTTCTAATGGATCTTCAAATGTGGTTTGGTTTGGTTTGCTATTAAAAGTGTTTACAATAAGCAAAGCTTTAGAATGGAGACAAACAACCTTTATTTTTACTCACAGCAGTGGCAGAAAAGGCATATTACAAAGTCTTGTTATATTAACATTTTATTGCTGTTTAAACTGGAGGCAGGGTGCTATACACACGTTGTGTTTTACTGTATATGTTTTCACTTAACACACTGTCTGAGTGTTTCTAATAATGATCCATTGAGGAACTGAGGCATCTCGCAATGGACTGAGATAGAAAACATATGTAGCTTGGTTACAATCCGGCAGTGCCACACAGAGCTCAGCAGAAAGCCCTGCAGATTTTCACCGAATTCCAACACCTGGCATTCCCAAATTTCTGCACATATGTCCTGCACCTTGTGTGTTCGTTTTTTAAAAATATTTTGCCTAACCGGATCATGTATGACAAGGATAAAAATGAGTTTTTTTTGCCAACAAATTTTACCATGTTAAAAATCTATTCTGCAGAATTTTGGCAGATTTTCTTTAAAATCTCAACAGGAAATGTGAACAGGAAAAACTCCTTATGTTCTTTCTGGAATTGGTTTCTGGGGCTGCTAGTTTAGGACATTCACTCAGTGTGCAGGGACCTATTATTTAACGTGTAGAAGTCTAAATAAAGCTTCCCTTCCACTGTGTTATTTAAATATAGGAACCCTAATCCAAATTTTTACATTAATGAACTCAAAACCTCTAAATTATACAGTTCCTGTCATTCCCACTATTTCCATCCAATTAGACAGCACCTAGTTCCCTATTGCTATAGTATGTCAAGGGAGTTACCTCTTATACTGAGTAAGTGGGAAGAATCCCTTAGAAAATATAATGAATGATTTAAAATATGCATATGTAAAGTATGCAATCTCAAATCCACATGTGAGAGGGGTGTAAGACTAGGGCTTCTCGAGTACTATTGCCTAGAATAGTTTCAGCATAATGCATATGCATTATGCATTCAGTTATGTATTCCAGAGTCACTCATATATGGAACCCATCTATAGGTAAATTAACAATCTGGAAAATGTTTTTTTTTTAGTCTTTCTGTAGAATAGATGGCCGTGTTGTGTGTACTTATGTTTGAAATTGTATACTACCTTACTAAGCCTAAAATGTCTGCTAAATTTGCTTACTGGATGGAATTTGGAATCCCACAATGCAATGCCCTGCAAATCTGTTTCTTAACCTCAAATTGGATTACAAATGCAAAATAACTATTTCAAGTTGTTGATTTAGACATATAAAATAATACAGTCATGTGATAACAATGTTTGAATATTTATCACAGAACTGCGGCTACTGTTTAATAAAAAAAAAACATTTGTAAGCAGTGTATTGGGCATACTGAGCAGTGTTCAGTCAGTAGTAAGCTAATATTTCATTCTGAACACATCTGGTGTGAATGTTTTTTGAAAGTTGTGCGTTTTTGTGCTGTATAGTAGAGTGGAGCAAGAGCGTGTCCGAAGCCAGAATGAATCCTGTCAGATCTCCAGCATACTACATATTGGGATTAATGATGGAGAATGTTCCGGCAGGAAGATCTTCACACACACTCCATTATTAATGCAGAATGCCAGAGAGGAACAGAGCGAATGAAAGAGGACAATGAAGGGAATAGAAGAGAGGGAAAGAGAGAAGACAACAGAGGGAAAGAAAGGAGAGGAGAAGAGAGGGGAAGGGAAGTTAAGGGAAGAGGGGGGAAAAAGAGAAAGAAATAGAAGAGAGAAGAGAAAAAATGAACTGGGGAAAAGGAAAAAAGGAAAGAAATAAATAAAGAAAGAGAAGAGACAATAATAAAGGAGAAAAGAAACAGAGAGGAGAAGAGAAATGGAAAGAAAAAAGTAAAGAGTGAAAGAGAAGGGCGAGAGGGAAATTGAAGACAGATAAAAAAGAACAGAAGTGAGGGAAAGAAAAGAGATGAGGGGAAGAGAAGAGAGGAGGGGAAGAGAAGAGACAGAGGGAGAAATACAAAAAAATGAACAGAAACATCCAAATTGGTCACTTTTGAGGTTACATTACAGTTAGACGGCTGTCTATGTAGCTTATTTGTATATATATAAGATTAAAATATATATTAATCGTATTCTGTCCTTTATATTAGCTACATAATATTATCTCATTCTACAGGGTCTGTAATGATTAACATGCTTAACAGCTGGTATGACCACCTCTTAAAAGCAGAAGGTTACAGCTTCTCTTTTCTATGTCTGCTGGCCTTGTGTGTTTTACCTTGGCTGTGACAGGCACTAGCACTGCCTTAAATGAGCAATTGAGAGACAAGGCCTGTGTTCTTTGATCTGATGGCTCTCACAGATGCAGTTAAAGAGGAGAGCAGAGGAGAGCCACTAAACACATTTCAACCCTCTTTCTCTGCTCTTCCCCTGCTCGTATCGATTCGCCAGTTATTGCTCACTCTAGGGCTCATTTCTGTCACAGTTGTATTCTCGATCCACCAGCCGTTTTCCTCTGGCTTGGAAACCTCTTGCCTCCTTCGGTTTAGTCGCACACGTGACCGATCGCACACAGAATGTTTTGTGTATGTGCATGTTCACAGGAAACTTGCTAAGTATTGTTGTCTTGAGATAAACTCTTTTTAAACTGACACACACACACACACACACACACACACACACACAACAATGTCTGTAATGGCTACACCTGCAGGTGTGTTTATCTGCCACTAATAGCGTTTCATGTGCACTGTGTGTGTCTTTGTTATCACTGTTTGTTTTGGAGGCATGTGGGAAAAGACCTAATGCTATAATAAAAAGGCAAACTGGTGCCGTTTCATTACAGGAGGGAAAAATTCAATTACAGGCTGTATTTCTGCTTCGTAAACTCCTGAGGGAAACACCTGAACATTTGCTGTGCATTTTTTCTTTTCAAAACACTCACTCACTTTGGCATAGAGGAAAAATCATTTTAAAACATTCACTGGAGAGAATGAGGGGATCCTGCTGGGATTTTTATGTACTGTCACATTATTTATTCTTTTTATTACCACTTAAATTAAACGCTCTTTAATTAATTATTGAATATCAGGCCTCCATTCAGTTTTTCAGTTTGTATTAAACTTTGGAGGATAAGTTAAGGATAAAATCCTTAACTGTGAGACTATATATGAATGTATACAGTACTGAACTACAGGGGTGCGACAAAAACCTATAATCTATATTTTACAGTATTGTAATATTTTACTTCATAAAACTTTCCAAGAATAAATATGTTTAGTACAAAAATCGCTTATTTGTAAAAGTAGTAAAAGATCACAATATATCACAGTTTTAAATAGCTTTGCCATTTGACACCTGGGTGAGAGAGAGTGAGGGTAGGATAGAAAGAAAGAGAGAGAGAGAGAGAGAGAGAATAGTATGTGTGTGTATTCAATAGAACAGGAGAGAATAGATGCATTCTCATACATAAGACAATGTTCAGTAGTCCATATTTAGCAGTTAATGGGGTTTTCTTACAGTCACAGCATTCAGTCAGATATAACAAGTCTACTGATGGAAGAGATTTCTCAGTCTGTATCACAGCCTCTCAATCTGACTGATGTTTATGAGCCATTTAAATATTGATGGTGAAAATCTCTTGCTGGTTTACACAGAGCCCCGTTCTACTTATTTGCATCCAGTATTATTTATGGATAAATTGATTTATTATTTAACAAATATGATTTATTATTAATTTTATATTATAAATTTAATAATTTAATATTAATTTAATATTAATTTTCCGCTCCAACTCTAACGCATTTGTACCCAAAAATGAAGCGCATGATAAAAAATGTTGAGCAGTGTCTTGGGAGGGTAGACAAATGTGTTGACTTGTGATTGATTTGTGTATTTATTTGGGTGCTTGTGATTGTGTTAAAGTGAATGCGTGAGAGTGTTGTGCATTGTGTTTGCATGAGACCTCATGCAGCTGTAATGAGAGTTTGGAACAGTTTGGAACCGCAGGGAGATTTGTGTAAAATTGGAGTGTGCCTTTAATTGCCAATCGCACTAAAGCAGCCGTTACACATCAACATCTCCTGCCGATTCCAGACCGAATGGATGTTTGTAAAAGTGAAAGTGAAAGTGACATGTTTTTGTCAGTTATGGTTACCCATACCCGAAATGTGACCTCTGCATTTAACACATCCCTAGTGAGGAGTGAACACACACTGCAAGTCATGAACACACACACACCCGGAGCAGTGTGTGTGTGGACATATAGCTGTTAACATCACTGCAGTGTGATGGAAATGAAAAATTTAAAGGAGATCAAAAGTACATACAAATGCATTTGTGTATTAAAATTCACAGGAAGGTTCTATTGTAACAACTTACATTTACAATTCAATGAATATGTTTGCAATTATATATATCTGTACATCTAATATATATGTGTCTGGTATACGTGTAAATATGTGTTACTGTATGTGAAACAGATTAATCAAAGCAGCATTAAATTTGCAATTTTGCCCTCCCTCTTAGTGTTTTAAAGATAACTATCTCGCAGATTTTGCAAAGGCTATGCAAACTTACACACTCAACGGTAAATAGATTTAAAACTATTTACATGTAAATTCATTCCACCCATGTTTCATGAATAAGGCCCATAATCTCTTGTGCTTAAATCGTCTACATAAATATGCTCAGTTTCTCTCAGTTGGTCCAGGCAGCATCTACATAATGTTCCTGACTCCAAACACTGTGTGTGTGTATATGTGTGTGTGGGTTTATTTAATCATATATTGAGGATAAATTTGTACCCAAAAAAGGAGCCAAACATGACAAATCTGAGCAAAACCTCCTTTTGAGGATGGTTTGAGGATGGACCTCCTTATAGCCCTATAAAAACGCTAAAAACTATGGTAAATAAAGTTATTTATAATTGTAAAAATTCAGAAAGATTTATGTTAGGATTAGACTGTTAGATCGGTTAGAGTGTTAGTGTTTATAACCAGCTGTGTTTAAAAAAAAATGAAGGCTGGAATGTACCCATTCAGATAAATAAACGTGTGTTTGTGTGTGTGTGTGTGGCAGGTTAGTTAGAAAAAAAACTGACACCTAGCAGGTTTGTGTACCCCAGCTCAATGTGTCATATCTGCAGGTCCGGTGTGGACCGGCTGGTTGCATTTCACAGGTGGATGGACACATTACTTCCAAATCCATCACTGTGAGTTCTGCCCATGAGGAGGAGACACTCAGAGTTAATATCCCCACCAATGTGCTTGAAAGATCCAGGATCCCAGTGCACCAATTACATCTTCAGAGCTACATTCGTCCTCTCGGCCCAAATTGCTTTGTTACTGGTGTCTGGAGGCTGTCACACAGAAGTTTGAAGTAATAGAGAATGAAAGGAGGCCAGGAATGCTAGACCTGATATAAGAGGTGTTTTTTTAAGAGTGGACACTGCAGGGTTTTGGTGTGTGTGGTTGGAAAGGGGTTTCACTGTGTAAAAATGCTTTTAATATACAACAAGCCAATAGCAAAATATGCCGCAGGCAGTGTGATAATACAGTAATGCCTTTGCAAACTGTGTCAATGAATAGAATTTTTAGCTATTAATAAGCTTAAAAATAGGAGAGGCTGGGAACTTACAATCATCACAATTGCAAATTTGCACTATTATTTAACATACTTTTTTGTTTGTTTGAGTTTGTTAGCTATAGTTTACACAGGGGTGACATACATTTATGCATTTGGCAGTGCATTATGGGTATAGAGTTTACCAGTACGTGTGTTCCCTGGGAATCAAACCCACAACCTTTGCCCTGCTAACACTGTGCTCTAACGTTTAAGCTACAGGAACAAGATTTCTTGAACAGACATGTTAGAACAGGGGTGTTAAACCCAGCTTACGGAGGGCGAGTGTCCTGCAGAATTTAGCTTTAAACTGCTCCAGCACACCTGCCTGGAAGTTTCTAGTAATCCTGAAGACCTGGATTAGCTGGATGTGTGTTTAAATAAGGTTGGAGCTAAACTCTGCAGGACACTGGGCCTCTGGGAGCTGAGTTTGACAACACTGTGTTAGAACGTGTAATGATTTTATTCAACTAGTATTTGAATAAACATGTATGCACTTGGTGATAGGGCGTGAGAAGTTGCTTGTTCTTCATACAGTAAATTGTTTAATAGAACATTGTGCCTCATTTATTGAAACACAATTAGCTTTTTATACTAAACTGTCTGTCAAACAAGGCTGAAAAATACAAGCCTGTAAAGCTAAATTTCCATATTGCCAACTTCCCTGATTTGCAGTTTTCAATGCCCTATTGTACAGACGAACAAAACAGAAATTACAGTTATCTGTCGCAGCGAGATGCAATAAATGATTAATCAGATTTATCCTGTGGGGGAATGAGACCCCCTGCCGCTTTTCGCCACGAGTTCATGTTCAGTAGGTCATGTGATCACTCTGCTCATTCACTCATGACAAAAAGATGCACCTTTGGGCCATGCTGGCGCCTGTTTCCTGTTCAGCGTGTACGCTTGTCTCTTCCTTTTAAAGCTGAAGCAAATCTCACCTCCATGCACTGTTTTCTGCGTGTGCATTTTTGTAGCTTTCCTTTTGTATAAAAGTGTATTCCCATAGAGGAGTTTCTGTAAGGAGCTTAGTTTTCATGCGTGGAGAATGCATGATTTATTTACATGTTTATATTTGAGCCTGTACGCGTGTTGCGCTACAGGTCACGCGTGGCTTAGGCGGCTAGATAACACTATTGTGGGAATTTGGGATCCCACCTTTACTAAGCCCATCAAGGGATTTTCCCCTGAGGCATGGGTGGGCAAAAGTGGAAATAAAGCCACGGCGAGTGAACGTCACGACTGTTATAGAGGAGCACAGGGGTTCAGCTACAGGATACAGGGTTCAGTGAGGGGCACAGGGTGGAGAAATGAGATAATTTCTTGTGGGGCTGTAAGCCACAATGGGGTCCTGAAGTCACGCTCTTTATTCAAAGAGACTGAAATTGTGGAACCGTGACGTACAGTGTGACTGATTCTGATTGGATGTGATTCCAGATGACTTCTGTTTATCCTTCTTTTACTTTTAAAGCTGTATTGTGTCAGAAATGTAGATGATATCACGAGTTAACATTGAAAATTCAGTCTCTTTTACTAATTCTTATGTTGAATGCTGTCGGTTTTCTGTAACTCTCAAATAGAGAAATTTTAAAGAATCTGTCTATAGCAATTTAACTTTATATATTTTTAAAATCTTTGTGAAGCTTCTTGAAAAATTATTGTTTGGTGTTCAACAAAAAACAAATGCGACTGATCTGACACAACGTGAGGGAGCGTAAATAATGACATATTTTTTTAACTTGATTTTGTTGTTGAAGTGTTGGACATTTTATACACTTTGGCAGGAATGTTCCTGCTGGATTGCATGTTTTTCTTTCAAGCCTTTTCTTTTTACACGCTCCCTTACCTCTGTTTTTAAATTGTTGTTTTCTCTGTAATGATGGTGTGATATTGACCCATTACCTTTAAACAACAGACAGCTTCCAGACTTCCCAGGATTCTTTTTTGTGAGCTAATTAGCGTGTGCTGAAAAAATTGAGAAGAGGCCTCACATTTCCTTCTGGCGCTTGTACTGTCAAACAAGCTTGCTGTGACAAAGCCCTTAAGACCTCATATTTCTGTTTATTAATCAACAAAGCCTGTAGGTTTTATTAAGTGTGTGGTTTTATGGATCACTAGCACCCTTTCCATTTAAAGTTTCCCTTCAGTGAAGCTTTGAGGGGGGTCTGCGTGCGCAGCTGGCTGCGTAGATGATGTCTAGACTTGGACACGGAGTTCTGCTCCCCCCCCGGATCTGACTGATGGTAGATAGATGTGGATCGAAGCTGATGGACCATTAGCCTCCCACTGAGATTCCCAGACTGTGTAGAGGGTCTCTCTGTCTATCTCTCTCTCTCTCACTTTTTTTTTCTGGCTCTCAGCACATTTTGTTGGCAGGATTGTAGATCATATTACACTTGAAAAGCAATCAGATCACTTGATATATTGCCACTGATTGTGACAGACGGCAATGACTGAACACTAAACAAATACAGCTATTGTTTATCAACTCTGAGATACTTTTAAAGGGGCTGATGTTGATAGTTCTGCCTACATCAACACTCCATGCATCTTTCATGGTGTGTCTTAATCTCTTCCATCTTTTTCCACTCAGATATCCCAGCATGCACAAGGTATTCTGCCTTAGGCAAATTGTTTTGTTTTGATGTTAATCTATCATTGCACAGTTAAGTCACTGTCATGCTATGACAAGCATGAAGACACTTCCATCATAAAATTTTTGAAAGTAAGTTACAGGTGTCAGCCAAAACGCACTGTATTCGGAAAAACTGAATGGTAAAATTTCTGATGTTGTATCTATAATTCAATTTTACTCACAAAATTTATGCAGAGAGACACATTGTCTTAACTATGAATTCTTAGTAAGTATGGAGGTTCTAGATAGCTGAAGCTATTTACATTTCTTTATAGTTCTTGCTTCAGCACCATGGATAGTTCCTGGTTCATCACCGTCAGAACGCTGGACAGCTCCATCAGTATAACACACAGATGATCAGCCCAGCTCACTTGACAACAAACATCTTTTCAAGGCAAATGGCATTTTCAAAAAGCGACTATTTCATTTTTAGAAGAGACCTTAAAACAGCAAATAGTTGAACATGTAACCCTCATAGAATATGAATTAATGGCAAATGTTTGATATAGAATAGAATTTAATTTAACAAAAACTTTGTTTACCTTTTCCACACTTTGTACACCTTTTCCCTGAAATTACTTTGAAAATTAGGGATTTCCTGGGAGCTCCGGATTCCCCAGAGTCAAAAATTTATGCTAAATAATTACTGTGCCTCTCATAGCCAGTTGGATGTGAGCCCAAATTCCCCAAACGACACTTATTTATGCTTCTACACGTCATTTTTTGAGTAGTGATCTTGGATTGGTGGGCTGGTAGTCTTTGGGATTTCTCCAATAAGGACATTCTGTCCAACTTCAGGTCCTAATCCAGCCAAACTCGCGTCCGTAACTCTTGTCTCACCACTGGCAGAAAAGCTGCAATCTGTCTCCTGAGCCAAACCTCTGTGTTTCTGAGCGATTTTGTGTGTCTGAGTGAATGTAATTTGCCACGTTCATGGCCTTACATCTTCTTTAAGTACAGGATTACCAATCAGCTCTTTGCTTCAAAATGAATGACTACCTTCACAGTTTTATGTTTGCTGGCCTCTTTCACCAATACGGGCCAAGCACAAATATTATATTGTGCTTATTGTCATTTAGCAGGATATTTTTAACCATATCACTTAAGCTTGACTAGCAGAAATGGCAGGAACTTCTCCTAAGCTTCGCTTTTTTTGTAGCCTTTGTCTGTTTTTTATTTTAATGTTTTATATCTCTGTCTACAGCTTAGGAATTGCTCCAAATGGACTGCGCGTCTTGCCAAGGCTGTTCTTGGCTGCATTGACATGTTTCCAAATGGAAGCGGATAAGCTGACAATGCAGTACAGCAGATGAGACTCAGAGCTCCACACTGACACTGAAAGTTAAGCGCAGCAGCCTCTCACCAATGAGTAAAAGACACACTAAGAACAAACTGCTCTCAATGGGGTCTTTGGGCTGAATGGATCGGTGAGAACCTTGTATGAGGGGGAGGTAGGGCCGCATTCAATGTGTTATTTTAGTTTTTTTTGTCTGAAACGATTTACTTTGTGTTCATTGAGTATAAGTAAGTCAACTTTTTAAAAAGGTAAAACGGTTATAAAATAAAACTAAATAATTTTGTTAAAGAGAAAAGTACAAAAGCAAGAAACCTAAATAAAAGCTTTATGGTTACTGCAGCATTAAAAACGTATAAGTAGGAAAGATATCATTTCAGGTTCACCTTCTGTGTCAAGGCGGTTGAGAAACACCTGTGCTTGTTTGCATTTTAGGATTTGGGGTGGCAGGGCACAGTTTGAAAAAAGACAACAAAAAAGAACAATATAAACAACAACTCAAAGAGATAATTTTCCAGATTAATGTGCAGCGTTTAGCATTTCTGCTTTGGACAAAGCAGATTTACGGGTCAAGAAACATCTGAAGGAAATGAACTGGGAGGATGCCAGGAAGTTTGTAATCAGGGAAACCAGTAGCAAAGCAAAAAGGTTTAAAAAAAAATGTGATTTTGCTTCAATATCACATGGCAATGTGTTTAAGAGCTTTTAATGTTGATGGTGATACGGGAGTGAGTAATGGATACAGAAAGATATATAGAGTTTTGAGCTTATTGAGAGATTAGAGAGAGAAGAGCCTGATGGTACCCTGATGTTATCTGTAACGTGTGATTGGTTGAAGAGACGATCCTCATCCACTTCCTGTGTGCCTTGCTGAGGGGGCGGAGTCACACGTCAATCATAAACTCTACACTTTACCCAACAAGTCAGGGACATGATTTTGCTAGAAGATGATACTATAGCTTGTAGGTGAGAATGTGCGAACGTTATTTTCAAAAAATAAGGACAAGGAACTGATAAGAACAGATGCCAAATTGTCATGCTTTATATGTTGTTTACAAGGTGACAGTAAGGTGATGAAACATGCGGACACACACAAAAAAGGAAGTTCACAATAGCTCACAAACATGCAGAGGGTTCATTAAATACAAGTGTACGACATTTTCCGCCAACATCCTGTCTTCCTGCTGCCTTTTCCATGTCCTAAACACATACAGAACACTTGCTCAGATCGGAGGTGAGGAAAAAGCCATTACAGATAGAATTCTGTGCAGGACGCCCGCGCGGGCGAGACCACTCAACCAGCAACTTGTTATCTGTCCACACACACACTCGTACACACCGACACAAACACACGCCACGTGCCGTGCTCCTGGAGACAATGTGACTGCCGCTTGCCGTGCCAGTGGTAAATAGGATTTCGGAGGGGTGCTTTTCTCAAGTGTTTGGAATTCTTCATATATCACAGACATATGTTTACACCCTCTTGTGTCTGATCTCTGAACGTTTTTACTGTGTTACTGTCTGATCTCTTGCATGCTTGTTTCAACCTTTCGACAACGTGTACAAATAACATTTGCTCTATTAAGAAATCAGCACGTTTCCTGACAGTATGATCCATTGCTTGTTTTGGCAGGCAGCTGTTGGTTAGACATAAAAACACTCGGCACACAGAAACCATGTTGACAGAGCTGATAATAGCAGTACTATGGATCTATGATGAAGCAGGAAAGGCAATTACAAAGTCCAACAGCAATGCCAGAGAGCCATTGTGTAGCTATTGCCCCTGTTTCCAAAACCTCAATGACGTAAAACCCAACAGGTTTAGATTTTGGTGAGGGAGGATTTATTGGGGTTCACACGGAGAGGCCTCTTCTATAACAACTTGTGACATTTGCTGTATTTATTTGCTGCTTATTTTGGATGTGATTAATGTGCTGTAATTAGCTGGGAATGGATTGAGCTGGTCCTGGCAGGTGTTTCATTGCCTGGGCGAGTTGCACCTCCAGTGGTTTGACTGGGATAAAATGGTCAAAAGAGCTCATGGTGATTTAATTGGCCTCTTAGTGAAGGGTATGACAGGCCTTCTCCCCTGAAACTAGAGATTAACGCTGAGACTTGTGGGTAATAGTGGACATTTACTGTTCTCCTTGCACTTCAGTGAAGGCTAAAAGGATTTATTCCCAGTTTCCAATGCAGAATTCTTATCAGATCAGTTGGAATTTTCATTTTAATTTAAGGTCAGTTTAATGTTATTGTAGCATTTAAAGGTGCAAAACAGTTTTTGCTGTTGATATGAATGTTTCAGTGGCTTGATATTGTTGGCTTGACTTAATCCCAATGACATAGAATAACACTAATGTCATATTTGGACTTTGCGCAATAGTAATTTCTCATTTAAAACCATTGCGACCGATTCTATACACTTCAGCTAGCTTGAAAATAGGGTTTAATGAGAACAGTTTTGAACATATGCACAAAGAGGAATGGTTTGTGTCATTTGGGGAAGGAAAGCAATGCAAAGAGTGTGAAATGTGTCAGAAATGAAGAGGCTGTGGGGGTGTGATCTGTCATTTCTCATTAACAGCTGAAGGTGTTGAGATAGGTGTACTGCGCTGCCCCTCCCACAAGACCCATGATGTACATTATCACCTGTCAACATCTGAGTGCACGTCTGCTCTCCTCACCAGTTCCCCTGTGCCTCAAAACAAAATCTGAGGTAATCTGACTTCCTCATTCTGTGAGGAAACAGTCTGCTTTGTTGACTGATTATTGGCTGATCCAGTTAAACTACAAAATATGTTTCCAATATTGTGTCTTTATCTTGCAGTTGTTGTTAAAATTGGGAAACAGATTTGGATATATCTATTTGTTTTTATATAACATATCACTGTAATGGACACTGTATGGCTGTTTGTCCACATTAAAGGAGGCAGGTGACCAATCTTTAATGAATTCCTCTGAGTTTTAACCAGAGGAGAGACTGGCAGTATTACACACATTGTGAATATGACGGTGTAGGCGGTTCCTGAAGAGTTACTGAATTGAGAGTGAGTATAAATGGATAGAAGGTTAAGCTGACAGGAAACACGCTGAGAAATGATACAAACCATTTAGCATCAAACAGCACATGAACATAGTACTCCATGTTCAACCTCACCACACGTAATTGACTTTTCATGCTGTTTCAGACCGGTTCTGCTAGTCTAATTGGTAGAGCAACATGGCTTTGCTACTGACAAGTAAAAAAATGTGTTTGACACAAAGAGGTCTCAGTAATGTCTCTAATTGTGCTCAGATTTTTCAAGACATGTTCTGAGATAGAAGTTATAGATTTCAATATTAATTTTCTCCAGTGCTCCCCTAGAGATATTAGCATGCGATTGGCCAACATGCATCTACTTATAGTGAAGTCTCTGTGTGTGAACATGTGTGTCTCTGTCAGTCCGTGAACAGGAAAGCTCGGAT
>JAZGTK010012193.1:0-15086 GCA_036877625.1 Ambastaia sidthimunki
CTGGATTTAACATGACATCTCTTTTATTCTCAGTGAGTCACTCTTTTCTTTCTACAGGTTTGACACAATTTCACAAGGTCTCAGATCTTCTACCATTGACTTTGATTTCCTGAGTTAAGTGATCCATCGCTCCAGTCGCAGTGAGCATGGCCTGAAATCTGGCCTTACTTTGGCTCTCTGTGCCTGATATTGTACACGCTAATGCAAAGTGAAGCTAAACGTCTAAACAGCCTGTCAATTTTCCTGCCTCCGCTCTCCCTGAGCTTCCAAAACTCCCAGCTGGGACTCATTTCAAGCATGCTCGGAAACGTTAACAATACAGCGACATTACAGAGCTTTAAATGACTTGATGACATTTTGGGTGCATTGATGAAGACCAGCGTTCGTTTCAGCAGAAGGCCGACAGCCACCAGATGGGCATGAGGCGATTGCTTTGAGGCTGTTTTTTGCCAGTGAGAGAACTTATATGAACTTTTAAAGTTTAGATCTTTAGAAAATCACTCACAGCATAAAAGATTTTTGCTGCCTTTCATTTTTTAAATCACACTTTTCAAATCATTATATGTTAAAGGCAGGGTGTGTGATTTTTTTTCCAGAAACATTTTTGTTTTGTTGGATGAAAATCTATATATCTATCTCAGAAAATCTATATATAATCTGTATATATATATATATATACACACACCCACACACACACACTTCTTTGTATTGATACACTGTGTGTCTGTTAACACTGTAAGATGTTCATCAACAAAAACAATATAACACGTTACAATATAAAATTATAATATAAAATACAATATAAACATCAGCATTTTGACAAAGCATTAAGTTACTCAAAACAACGACAGAAATCTTATTATATTAGTTTTTTTCTCAATTGAGAAATGAGTTTTAGTAACTTTTAAACTTCATTAAAAATTGGTGTTTGATTGCAAATTGAATCCAAGTGATACTTCCAAAGACTGACACACGTCATTATTTTTCATGAGCTAAACTTAACCTAAAGCCATAATATAGTATTTGTAATTTTATCTGGCGAAAACCACGTTTGTTTTGTATGTTGTTGGTGATAAATTACCTTTAAATGATCCGCTGTCACGTTTTTCTGTCTGGGGCTGAAGCGTTTGTTGCTTTACGCATGCGCAGAACTCAAACTCACCTGCTGTTCAGATCAGTTTGACATAAGATGATCATAACCTTTAATTGCGGAAAAACAGACTCGTGGCATACAATAAATATTATGCATTTTTATCCGTAACTGTTTTCCTTAGATGCAGCAGTATAATTTATTTTATTCTTGTGCACAGATCCATTAATTATAAAACAATCAGACCAAACATTTAGAGAAGTGTGTAAATGTTTAATTTCCTCGTGGGTCGCATTTCTGCAGTAAATCGACTATTGCAAATGTGCTCAGCCGGTTCATTTTTTGCTCAAGGCACATGTGAAGTAAATTAACCTTTTACACATTTACCACAACAAAGTCTGTCAAATTAATTCCAATTACTATAAAATAATTCTTCTATTTGCTACTAAATTATCACACTTTAAATTATTACACAAAAAACACACACAACATATGAAACAAAACCTCTTTAATTTATAAGTTTCAACAGCAGTACAAAACATGGTGAGGATGAGATGTTGTCACTCTATCTTTTGTGGAAAAAACGAGACGCTTTTGAGGTAAACAAACAAACAGACAAACAAACAAACAAACAAACAGGAAAACCCTCAATTGTCTCAGTACATCAGTGAATTGAAAACACACTGTAAAAATTGTGCTACATTATAATGACAAATGCTGCTTGTGTTGAGGACAACGTAACTGCACAATCCACTAAGGTGGATAAATAAACAGTTTGTTATAATAAACTGTGTCTCTCACCTGGTTTGTTTTATGTGATATAATAACAGAGAGGTTACAGAGAGGTCTGATGTCTGACACAAAACTGTATTTGTTTACCTCATGTCAATACTGTTCATAGAAACCAATGACTTGTTGGTCTACATACAAAAGCCAAGCAGAAATATTTTATTATCTTTCCTTTTTTAAACAATAATATCCTTTAGAAAATGCTTTTATTTGTACTGTACAAAAAAGTGAACAAATGTGATGTGAACCTTTTTGAACTTTACACTGGACTGTACAAGATATTATGAAAAACTATTTACATTTTTGTTGTAAAACTTTGTTTTAAAAAAGCAGCAACAGATACTATTCTGTATCTCTAACAATAAAGCCCAAACAATAAAACCTGCTCTGGGTCAATATACCTGCTGAGAAACTGGTCTCTACACACACACACAACCGCACACACACACACACACAAGGGATGCTAGCATCCCTTATAATCTGACACATGAATATTTCAGGAAGTACCTCATCTTTTAGAAAAAAATGAGGTACAAGAATTTCAAACTTTGTATGCATGAACAACTGAGAGACAAAATGTGATGCCTGGAGTGTAAGGTTCATTGTTCAAACATCAAAGTCAGACACCCGGGTGTCTCAGCTGTGTCTCCAATACTGCTCAGCCATCAGGGACGAGAACTCAACATGAGGTACAGCCACACGCACAAAAACGTAAAATACATAATTTATACTTCAGTTAAAATAGAATTCAGTTTTTCTAAGTTTATATTTACAATGCAAAGAAACAATATGTAATGAGATGAAGTTAAAAAAAAATGTTAATATTAATAGTAAAAGAAACTTTGTTTTGAGCTCTGATCCGTTTTCAAATGTCATCATGTTTATTCTTGTTCTCTGATTGTCCTTTAATTAGGTTCTACTGACACTTTTAGAGCCAATAATGGCTAATAAATAAAATGTGATATGCACTAGAGTTTCAAATACAATATACAAAACAAACAAACATGAGTTTTAAAATGTGCTACTGAGGTTCTTAGCTGGCCAGTCACTTGAGCTTCTCAGCCAAGTACACTGTTCTTTCTTTCCTAGACAGCACTGGACTTAAAGTGTTCATTCATCAAGTGTCTTTAAAAATAAAATATGAGGAGAGAAAAATGACTCAAATCTGGCAACCGTGAGGTTTGCTCAAGAGTCCAAAACAGGCGAGTTGTTCATGTAGACATTTCCCTTGCAACATGGCTTCACATTAATCAAAGAATTGAAAAACAAAATACCATTTATATCCAGTGCTTGTAACACTTTTGAATCATTGTCTCTGTTTGAGATTATAATCGTTTCTTTTGTTTCCTTTTTCGTGTTTTTTTAATCTATACAAGCGCATCAAGTTTCAGTCTCAACAAAAGTTTTTTTTTTTTGTGTACTACCAGCAGACAGAACCGGCTTGGCATGGTCAAGAAAATATGTATAAATCACGTATGAATTAACCAATCCACCAGCAAACACATAAAACAGCTTTAAACAATAAATGTTGGCCGATAAGCAGGGCAGAAAACAACAGAACATGGATGCTGAGGAACACCCAACCATGTACTGTACCTTGTGTAAAAAACACCACAAACACAAACTAACAAAATAAAAAGTACGAATACAGGCTTCTACAGAAATGTTTGAAACGTACGTGATTCTTTCCAGAAACATTTTTTGTTACCCTGGTTAAAAGTCTCTTCACATCCTGACAGCGTCACTAAGTTGTATCTTCTGTGGAAGGCAAAAGACCATAAAATGTTCATCCAATCACAATGCAATGATAGGATGTCCTGTCTGAGGTCATGTGTATTGGAGGAGGCGTGGCTTTGGAGGTCGCTCTGAAAGGAGGGCGGGATTTTACGCTTCCAAACAAGCTGTTGCTAGCCTCTCTGAAAATGCCCACCGTACCTTTAAGTAAATGCATTTTAGGGAGGGGTGTTAAGTAGAAAATGAATGCTTCACCTACTGAGAGATAAGTGCTGAAACCTTATTAGTACCTTCAGATGTCTGGAGGTAATGCAGTGACCAGCCGCCTCACTGTGACATTTCTTGTCTATTCTAATCTCTGGGTTACAGATTAAACAAACAGGTGCAAAGGCAAAAGATGCATTTAAAAATGCATTAAAATAATCCCCCCACAGCTGGATCTACATGTTCCATATAAGACAATAAACCACATGGGCCTCATCTCCATTGTCTTCTCCTGGGCATGGACTCCAGGATCCAATAAGCAGAATTAATGAAATAACAGACATGCTTTTGTGCATCATTAGATCTGTTGTTTAAACATGCATTTTTAAACGATTCATTAAAATGTAAGTGTACTGTAAATAAAATGATCTTAAATCAAGATATCCTGTATCTTATCATCTTTTGGAAGAACATTTTCAACAATAAGTGCCATTATAAGTGATTTACTTATTTTTTACCTCTGCCTAAGTGGCCAAAACCTCAGATAAAACGTGTTTTTTACAGACTTAATGACAAACACGTTGCAGAAGGTCATGTTCTGCTTTAAGACTTGTTATGCTTTAAGACTATCTGTTAGTTTACATTTACAACATCCACAAGCTTAAATAAAAGACTGGAAATGTCCAGACTGTGTATGTTTATATTGTACAACAGAGATTATTATGCACCAAACCTGTCTTTAGATGCCCGACTAATTCTACAGACCGGATGCCATTTGGCCTCTTGGCATTCTGGACTGATTAGAATCACTGTGAGGGGAAGACTGACTGCTGAGAGCAGACAGATCACTGCATTCAACCTCCTGATAAAATATGACACACTTTGTTCCTGAGTTTTTTAACATGGCAGTTAATGGAGAGGAAACACGAGTGTTTTGAGTTCTGAAGGAGGACTGTGAGATTGTCTAAGACTTTTACGCTCTTCCTTAAGACTTTACATTTTTAAGATTTAAGAGCAGGAAGATTATGATATGTTTGGCACATCTGGGCTTCTTAAACAACAACAATAATAATAATAAAAATGACAACAGCAACAACAAAATGGGGAGTTTTAAGCTTTCCCTGTATCGTTCAGCAAATGTAAAGATTTCTTCAGTTTTATCGCATTACGAAATGTCAAACGCAATATTTGTTGTCTTTTTCATTTAAAATAGTTGTGATTGAAAACATTCACAAGCTGTTGGCTGGTACAGCATTCCTGAGTAAGATACAGAACCCCATTAAAAACAGTCATTTACGCTTCGAAATAAAGATAAAACAATAAAAGCTTGTGTCAATTCATACGAATTTAAGTAAGACTGTGAGTTATGCCATTCAAAATGTCATAGGAACCCCCCTAAATTGTTCAATGTCCATAATTAAAAAAACACACAAACAATTCAATAATTAAAGCCAAAAAAAAACACAATCAAATTGTTTTACACTCAGAGAAACACTTAAGACCAATAGTTGTTAAATCTGTAGGAGTCACATCTGCATGCAAGCTCCCAAAAGTTTGTAAAAGTTTGTCTACCTCAGTGTCTACCTCAGTATTCCCTCTAATTAAAGAGGAATGTTCTCCGCTGGATGTTTGAACCTCAGTTGGCACTTATGGGCTCCTGTGTGTCATTCTCACTACTGTAGTCTGATTTGCGCTCGTCCTCAAAGTCCTCGTACATGTCCATCTCATCCTCTCCGTTAAGCGGGTCGCTGGACACCATGGTGCCGGGTTCCATCTTCATGTTGAAGGTGCTCTGGATGACGGGGATGGTGGGCTCAGGGCTGGCCGAGGCACTGGAGCCGTCTGACGTCATGTGAGTGGGGGGGGCGGTGGTTGCCATGGTTATTGCCCCGGGGTAGATGACACCTGCGCTGGAGGTGATGTGTGTCTGTGGCTGTTGCCTGATGCAGAGGTGGAGAACGAAATACACGTGAGAAAGACAGATTTATGCTTAAGAGGTAACAGTTTTAGGTTGTATGAACATTTCCCTAATGATTCCATTAAGTTCCCAAAACATTTAAAATGTTAATTGGTTAGAAGAACATTATTTTAAACCTTTTTTAGATCTGTAACTTTTTAAACTGTTTCACTAACATCTTAAAAATAATATATCTACTTTTAGAGAACAATAGCCAACGTTCTGAGAACGTTCTGGGTGGAGGCATTTTACTTCTTGCAAGCCCAAAAAAGCATAAGAGCTTTTAAGAGATGGATGACAAGTTTCTCAAGAAAAACAATTACAGTCTTGGGCAAATAGAGAATGGAAAGAATGTATGAACGTGCGGAAAACATAAAGCTCTCAGCTGTTAAACTTCAGATTTAAAACAGTAGCCCCATAAAATGATTTCCAGTCAGTGACAATAATGTGGGAATGATTGTGAAAATGACACACATTTCTTTTAGAGTGACAAAGACGATTGTTTGGTAGAGACACAGTTCCTGATCTTTAACAGACTGACTGATACTCCAGCTCTCGTATTTCTTGCTGTTAAAGTGGAAACACCTGGAACAGCCATTTTCCTCACACACCACACACAGTAAATTATAGAGCTGAGCTCCAAACATCTGCCCTGCGGTTCCTCTATATTCATACTCAACCCTGATATCCTAAAATAAAGGCTGTGCGAGCTCCACTGGCCTCTTTTTCAGGCTAAATTTAAGAAACCACTACTTTCAAGCATCTGAAAGAAACACTATTAGCGGGATCCAACCCCAGATCAAATCCTGAGGATGTTAGCATCAAATAAACATTAGCATCAACGCTGAATATAACCACAAAGAGAGTGTGTGTGTACACAACAACAAACCGTCTGCTTGCTTGAAACCTTATATGTTAAAGCTGCAAACTGCAACTTTATTTGGTTAAAAATGAATAAAAATTATTTATTAAGCAAGTACACACCAGCGAACAGTTTGTAAAAACGTTTCTATTAACAAAAATGTTAAAAATTAAAAGTCTGTTTTTTAGACGTTGTATTAAAGTTACTGCTGCTACTGTTACAACCACTAATTCTGTAATGTTTTTAAAATGTTCCACTAACTAACGAATGGGTTCTGTAGATGGTGCAGCTTTGGTAACTTGGTCTTACAGCAGTTGTTTTAAAACCTGTCATCCCTGTTAAGAAAATAACTGCAAGTAACCTGCAATTTTATCTTTCAAACAGAGATGGCAGTACAGAGACAAAAGTTACAGACTGCAGCTTTAAAATAAAACACAGGGGTCATATAATATGACAGACAGAGGCTTTACAGGCACACGGCGTCGTTTCATTACTGTTGTGAGACCTCTAAACTGGCTTCATTGGGATCTAAAGAGGGCACCTCATGGTGGACAGACGCCTGCTGTTCTTCCTGGTGCTTTTCGCCGTGCACCTACCCCACAGTGAAGAACTGCCTCATCTCCTGCCTCCTCGACCTCATCAACTGCTTGTACTCGCCTATGCGCAGCTTCTTGCCGTCGATGACGCAGGTGCGTTTGGGCCGGGGCTTGTACTTGTAGTTGGGATACTTCTCCAGGTGGATCTTGCTGAGACGTGCCTGCTCCTCATAAAATGGCTGCTTCTCCTGGTTCGTCATGGACTTCCAGCGAGATCCTGATGATCACAGAAGGTTATGTTTCAGGATTTGTATGATAAAGATTACTGCAAAAAAATCCCATGGCTCAGAATTACCCAAGATTTTGCTGATGTTGGAGTTGTGCATGTCTGGGAAGGCCTGCAGGATTTTGCGGCGCTCGTCTTTGGCCCAGACCATGAAGGCATTCATGGGCCGTTTGATGTGAGGTTCGTTGCTGTTTCTTCCTCTGGGTTCCCTGTAGACCCGCGCCTCGGTGGAACCGACGCCTCCTGTTGGCCAACAATAATAGTGATAATAGACAATAACAGACTGCAGCCCTGATCTGTTTCATGCGGCCAGAAAGAGGCTCTATTCTCCAGGCAAATGTTATTCTAAACGTTCTAGGAACGTTCAAAATTTTCAGTTTGTTAGACATTGTATTAACATTATTGCTTGGTTATAAGAACATTATTCAAACATTTTTTGAATTTAAAAAGCAGTCAAAGAGCTGGCGACAGGGTCGACTCGCACAAACATCACTCCTCATCCATAACATGCCATTTACAACCCGCTGATTTATTTCTGGTTGCTGTTGTTTAATAAATAGTAGCTGACATGCCTCTGACATTTAAAAATTTGCAATAACTGACACTTTCCCCCATGCAACTATTTTACTCTTTTTATTTTATTGCCTAGTTAAGTGTGTTATTGTATAAATAAATACAGATGTTTGGGGATGCCATGGGACACCCTCTGAGAGTCACGAGGGGTGGGGGGGGGCAGCTGGAGGCTTTTAATAAACTTTATTGTGATTGAGACCCTGTGTGCAACATGACAGAGCGAAACACTAATCTCAGTTTAATTTCTCTCTCTTGATGGACATGAGGGAAAGCAGAGAAAGAGAGAGAGAGTCCTGGTGTGGAAATGCAGAAACGAATGGTGCCCCACAGACCAGCACACCTGTCTGCAGGCCCAGACGGGTCAGTACATGAAACATTGATCCTATCAGGCTCTCACTGCAGCGAGTCTTTTGTTATAAGGACACACACAGACTGTCACACCAAAATCCCTTCTGTGAAACGAGCAACAATCACGCAAGCCTGCCGGGCCCTTTGACAATGATCAGATAAAGAAAGAGACGCCTTTCTATAAAGGTGTTCAGCACTGACAAAAGGACTCCAGCGCATGGATCGGCGCATGGATATGACACAATGCTTGGTTCCTTTATTCATGTCTGCTAATTAAATCATTATTATATCTCACATGTGATATAAACCCATCACATTAATGTGCCAATTGTGGGATTTTACTGGAAACATGGAATATTGCTGTATGTGTATTTATGTATATAGGTGTATGTATATATGTATATATATATGTATAAGTAAATAGGGACAAAAGCACGACATGTTACCACACATTTCTTTAAGCTATTGTTTCACATGCACTGAGCTCTGGATGTTGGTTTTTTTCTCAGAAGCAACGTTTGAGACTATAGTGACACTGTAACACTGACATACAAGAATATAATTTCCTCTCTTAGATGTACAATTCAATTTATACGCTTTTAACAATGTAGCTTACAACATAAAACACAGAAAAAAAAACAAAAATTAAACATATACACACATATATGTATACACAAACGTATTAATATCCGTACACACACTCTCATACGTACACACACTCAAATATCTCTAGATACTAATTACTTTTACTCACCGACAACCTTTTAAACAAAAACATAAAAAGTTATTTTACCAAATATGTAACCAAACTAACAAATCGGTACTGACCAACAGTCATTTGGACCTGTGTTGCCAAAAAAAACGTGCTCCACTTCCTGCCCCTGCATCTCTCAACACACCTTTTATTCTGCTAAGACCTCTGTCAGACAGAGACACTTTAAACACATGCATGACTCGCCCTGTCTGGCAAACAAACTCATACAAAAGGGCCATACTAAAGCCCTCTGTGGTATTAGTTAATGTTTTTCATCTGAGCTTAAAAACACCTAATGAGTTAGTGGTGAGCTGATGCACGTTGCTCGTGGCTCTCTGTAAAATGAAGGAAATTCAATATATTTCCATAAGCCGCCGTTATTTTCCAACAGCCTCACTGACTCGCTCTCGTTAGAACTTTTGGCAGCTGTTCATTTGCTGCATGAATCGCAAATATTAGTTCATGCAACCTAAAGGATTCTGGGAGCTACTGCAGCGACAGAGAGCTGATTTAAACTTATAACACGTCTTTTCAGGATCTTTGCTCAGGGAAGCTGTACGTCGCTTGCAGGCCCTGTAACATCCACTCAGTAATTTTCCTCTACGCCCAACGCCAGTTACTGTACGAGTTTGTGAGTCTTATTAAAATGTTAAGAAATTTAATTCTCAAATGCTACTTTTTTATTCTGTTAATAAATCCTTTTGGTTTGGTTTTTGTTTTGTTTTTTTAACCAAAAAGTAGTTTTGTTTCGTCTGGGTTTCCATAGAAGCCGTTACAAATGTTTTACACAGGGAAAACACTGGTGCATATTAATGTTTCTCGCTACTGTTTGCTAACAGGGCTACAAAATGAGATGATGCTTTGTCAAGTAAGTGCTATCAGAATTTGCACCTCTGTGCCCAGAACTTCAAACACAAGCTGTGGCAATGCTGGAGGACAGCCAGGATTATCCAACACTTCTGTCATCAGCCAGCAAATCAGAACTAGGTGTGAAAACTTTAAATACAGCCACACATACTGCACCAACCCCTTCAACTTCCTCTGACACTAAGCGAGTACCAATGGAATTTATTCAATCTGACCATGTGACCGAACAGTATTTGACCTCATGGTCAAGTAACAGGCAGCCCCAGCTAACAATTTTAGACTGTAAGAATGTTTCCCTAACGTTACTTAAAGAAATGCTTTTAACATGTAAGATGTATAATGATAAAACATTTTACTAACGTTACTGAAAGAAGTTTAAGAGAACATTAGCCAACATTCTGAGAGTGTTCCCAGTTAGATGGGGCATCAGATATATGCAAGGGTTAAAGTGTGGCCAACAGAATTTCTGTTTTTTGACAGAGAGACACTTACTTTCGAAATCCTCTGGTCTGGTGAGGTCGATGACCCTGTGACCCATCTTTCTGTCCTCACCCAGTTTACTCAAGTGATGACCCAGGTTTTCATAATGAGATCTTTCCTGCAAACACAAAACAAAATGTTTAAAACTGGTTCAGAGGCAGTTACCTGTGTACACCTAACCTGAAACTACTACAAACTGTTTAAAGATGTAAAAAAGAAAATGGTCTAAAATGGTTTTACTACTGTCTGCATCAAGTACTGCGATAAATCAATGACTTTTTTATAATTTTATGGTGTCATTAAATCACTTTGCCACAGAAGCAAGCAGTAAAGGGTTTGAATCCCCGGCCGGAGGCGAAATCACCAGCGGATAAATTTATAATCTGCAGTACAACAGCAAGATGGCAGGAGCCCCAAACTCTCCGCCAGAAAGGAGGAGAAAAGGAAAAAGTGGTGAGGAAAGGAGAAAAACATGGTAACAATGCATGAAAGAAAAGATGTCACGGTACACGTTGTGTCCCTCCCACGCTAACCGCGCCGTCTCTGGCGCATGGCTGGCGCTTCCCACAAATGAGTTCAGCATGCAGCCGCTGCCACATCTAAAATTATAACCACACGGCTCTGGCTGAAGTGGAAAAAGACACCCACAATAATCTCCGCTATCCTTTCCCCCCTCCGTCCTCAAATTTTGGTACTGAATGGGTTTTGTTTCGGCGGAGGAAGGCTGAAATAATAACACAGAAGAAGTGATGGCAAGGCTGGTGGAACTTCTGAACATCTGGAGCGGATCCAGAGCGCAGCGGAGGAGGCTTTAATCAGGCCGGCCGCAGAACATGCGTCTGAGGACTGCAGCTCTGCCCGCAGCTGCAGCTGCAGCTGGGTGTATTTCAGGCAGAAGCGCATTGTGCTGGTGTTTACCCTGTACTTACAAATCTCGCTACCATACAGTGACGCTTTTCCTCTTGTATAAATAGCTCGGCTTCAGTCATATGGTCTTGGATTGTTCCAGCTGGTCCAGATAATGCCAATTGTGCGGCAATTTGGGGCATCCAGATGTTCTAAAAGGGAACCAGCTCCTGGAATTTGAATACTGAGAAAACATCGGCTAACAGGGAACGTTCTCAGAACATTGGCTAATGTTCTCTAAAAGTTCTCTTAAAGTTATCAAAAAAGTTCTTGAAGTTAAACATTAAAATATTTTTAACATATCATATCAAAAACGTTATTCTTACATTGTTAGTAGAACGTTTTAAAAACGTTTTATTTTTAAAACAGAATTAAGAAATGTTTGCATAATGTTCTTGCTCTACATTGCTCTAATGACCAAGCAATGTAATACAGCATCTAAAAAGTTAAAATAACATTTTAACGTTTTTGTTACTTAATGGAAATGTTAGGGAAACGTTCTTACAACCTAAAATGATTAGCTGTATGTACTCAGATAAGGGAGCAACTGCCAACTAAAAGAATTAAAGAAACAGAAAGTCAAGCGATGCCCTATTGACTTACAACAACGAGTCTTTGTGATGTGTTCAGTAACCTATAGCAACAGTGATAATCCAAACATATCAGTCATATTTTCACACTGAAAGAACACTTAATTTTTATTTGTCGTTCCCTCTCTGCTCCTGTCAAAGATAGCAGATCTTTCCACCACTGGCTTCCCATAATTACCTCAAATTACATCAAAGTCCTTAAGGAAAAACTAATTTAGCCTCCAGCTGTCTCTTTCTCCAGGGTTTGAAACTTATGGGTGGTGACGTGACGTGAGGAGATGTAGGGTAACCTTCAACCTTATTTAATCCCCGTTTAGATAAATATTCAAAGCTCACCTGAGGCGAGCTGCCCAACATCTATGTGAAAAGGCAGAGGCTCACAATCGTGCAAAGACAAAACCCGGACAAAAGAGGAAAAGAAAAAAGCGTTAAGCCCTGCCTGGTAAGAACAATGCAGGTGTAGGTGTGTGCCGCCTGATGACAAACGTTTCTTTTCAGCTATTGATGATGCCACATTCATGTCATGTAGCGGCATATTCTTGTGTTTGACCATGAGCAAACCCAGGAGCGGGTTTGAGAGGTAAAGAGCGCAGGAGAGGATGAGGCGAGGTTGGTGAAGGTAGAATGTTAAAGGGGAAGGGAGGAAAAAAGCCACAGGTGATGGCTGCACATTCACATATCGTACCCACCTCCACAGAACACAAACAAAGAGCGTGAAACCTCAAAAGAACAGTGCGTAACACAGCGGCTTAGAGGATATCTCCAATTATAATGGCTTAGATTTGACCATTGTGTTTAAGAAAACAAGATTATGACTTCCACAATGTGGCCAGTAAAGACAGGGAACTATCTCAACTAGCATTGGATAATGTTCTCCAAAAGTTCTTGCAGTTATGTTAGTATATCTTTTTTAATGTTATGTATCATATATCAAAAAACATTTTCCTTAAGTTGTTCTAAACTTAGGCAAAAGGAACAGAACGAGAAATGTGGTCGTGAAGGTGTTGAAGGAACTCACTTTATCAGTCCTGCAGTTGTTCAGGCTGATGCTGGAGAGAGCAGAGAGCTTGGCCTCCATTTCTTGCGCATGATGGTGTAGCTGCTCTCTCTGAATCTGCTCTCTCATCTTCCTCGCCTCCTGGATGGCCTTCATCACTGCATCCTGATCTCCAAACAGCGCAGTGGAGTTCAGGCTGGACAGAATGTCTGCAGACAAATCACTCAGTTTAAGTGCAAATACAACAAACTAGGGGCTGTGTTGTGTTTGAAATCAATGGGTTTCTCGACACCCAACAGTTTAGTTACAAAAATTAACCATAGGTTTCTTATAGTAGAACTGTATTAACCATGTTTTTGGCGTATTGATTACTATTTGTAAAACCACAGTTTTAATCACAAATACCATAGTTAAACTGTTCCTGTAGCAAAATCACGGTTAACAAAAATTTACAATTGGTTGCTTGGCTGTGAGGATCTTTATACATTAGAAAGATTTTCTGCATAAAACAACAGTGATAAAGTAAATTATCAGAATTATTTCAAATCTTAAGTTTTACCCAGAGATGGGCTGCAGCCCACGCCTCCGATGGGGCTGGGGATCCCTCCGCTCTTAGACAGGCTGTTTGGGCTGCTCTTGCTGCTTGTGAAGAGACTCTGTGTTGGGGATGTGGGAGATTTGACCGGCTCAGCTGTTTTGGGCCGGGCAGAGAGGTTGAGAGGCTGCGTTCCCTCCTCCTAACGTATTAACAAGGTTATTTTGACAGATTTAGGAACGTTCAAAACGTCCAGTCCAGATGCTTGGTTATAAAAACATTATTTTAATAACGTTAATTAATAACTTTTTGAAGATGGGTCAAGCCCCAGACCAGGCCAGGCTGGAACCGTACCTTGACTTGAGTGAGGGGGGTAGAGGCCCTCTTCTCATTCTTCAAGCCAGAGGGGGAGATGGGCCCACCGGGATTAGGGTGCTGGGGTAGCAGAGGTATCTTGGCACCTGAAGAGACCTGCATGCTGGCCAGCTGAGCAGCGTAGAGTTGCTAAAAGTAGAGAGACAACCCATAAGGCATTAACATCCAAAGCCAGACAAACATTCCTTTTTCTTTTCAAAACAACATTTTAAACTTTTGTTATTTAATGGAAACGTTAGGGGAGCGTTCATACAACCTAAAATTGTTAGCTGGGACACGCGCATACTTGCATTCCCACACCTTCAACACCAATGATTGTTCTCCCCAAAGTCGCATGCAACAGCGAAGGCCCTTCCAGCTGCAGCTGCATGCATTGTTCCAACTTGCCAAGACTCTTTAATGCTGAGAGCAATAAGCTCTGAAGGACAAACTGCACATGCATCAACAAGAAGAAAAGGTACGAAACGCTCTCCTATTCTTCCTCCCCTACTAAATCATCCCCCCTCTGCTCTCAGCTTTGTTTTGCAACATTCCCAGCTATCAGAGAGTCTGATGTCTAATTGCCATCAACCGCTTCCCTGCTGCCAACAAAACAACCAACTGCCAACCAATAAAAACAAGAAATAAAAGCATTCATGAATGCACTGCAGGACTCTAAGTTGTTTCTAAGTTGTTTCTAACGTTCTTTCGTAACATTCTTACGCTGTTTTGTTCTTTGTTTGAGAGAAGCTAAAGAAACATGCAGTATCTTCATCTGAGAAGGACTTCCTAAAGAAAGCTTTTATTTCCTGAGTAAACAGGAAGAACAAACATATGTTTAACTGTACTAATAAAGACCCTGAACTTCTCTAACAACTTTTTCCATGACATCACATTTATGCATTTGACAGACGCTTTTATCCAAAGTGACTCACAGCGCATTCAAGTTACACATTTGATCAGTGTGTGTGTTCTCTGGGAAACTAACCTACAACCACTTGCACTGCTAATGCAATGCTTCACCAGTTGAGCTACACAGAAACGTCACAAGTATGTGACAGAGATAAAATAAGAGACTTATACAAGGAGCAAAATCTCTCTCTGTCCTTTGCGGAACTGACAGAAACAATTAAAATGACAAGCGTGATAAGATAACAAGCTAAAACCAAGATATGCATCTATATTACAGAATGTCGCCTGCAGAAAGAATCTGATTGGTGTTGA